>JARFJB010000187.1:3462500-3485000 GCA_036346205.1 Vesta saturnalis
GTGTGTGCTGTGCGCGTGTGCGTGTGCGTGATACGTGTGCGTGTGCGCGTGTGTTGTTGTGTGTGTGTGTGTGGTGTGTGTGTATGCGTGTGTGTCGTGTGTAGTGTGTGTGTTTGTGTGTGTGTGTGTGTGTGTGTGCGTGTGTGTATCTGTGTAAGTATGTGTGTGTGTGTTTCTATGTGTGTGTGTGTTATGTTGTGTTGTGTGTGTGTGTGTGTGCGTCTGTTGTGTGTGTGTGTGTGTGGTGTGTGTTTGTGTCTGCGAGCGTGTGTGTGAATGGGTGAATGAGTGAGTGGTGAGCAGTGTTAATGACTATGCGTTTTGTGTGCTGTGTGCGTGAGCTGTGGTGCGAGTACGCATGCACCTGTACGTATGTGCGTATATATGCGGTAATGTTATGTGTACGTGTATATTGTGTTGTGTGTGTGTGTGTGTGTGTGTGTGTGTGGTGATGTTGGGTGTGTGGTGTGTATGTGTGTGTGTGTGTGTGTGTTGTGTGTGTGTGTGTGTGCTGTGTGTCGTGTGCGTTGTGTATGTGTGTGTGTGCCTGTGCGTGTGTCGTGTGCGTGTGCTGTGCGTGTGCTCTGTGTGTATGCGTGTGTGTTCATTGTGTGTGTGTCGTGTGTGTGTGTGGGTGACTGATGAGTGTGATAGTGTAGCAAGTGAGTAGTGTACGTCTGTGATGTATGTGTGTGTGTCGTGTGTGTGTGTGTGGTGCGTGTGTGTGCGGTGTTGTGGTTGCACTGTGCTATGAGTGTGGTGAAGGTGACTATGGCTGCATTGTCATCAAGTGTGCGATGTGATGAGTGGCAGTGATGTGATGTGTGTGTGTGCTGGTTGCGTGTGGTGAATGAGTGATGAGTGAGCAAGTGACTGTGTGCGTCTGCTGTGTGAGTGTGCTGTGTGTGCTGTGTGGTGTGTGTGCGTGTGCTGTGCTTGTGTGCTTGTTATTGCGTGTGCGGTGTCTTGATGTGCGCAATATCCGTGTCGTGTGCGTGCTGTGTGTGAGTGGGTGAATGAGTGAGCAAGTGATGCATGGTGTATGTGTGATTGAGATATGGTGCGTGTGTGTGTGGTGTGTAGTGTGTGTGTGTATGTATGGTGTGTCTGTGTGTGTGTGTGTGGTGCGTGTGCGTGGTTGTACATATGTGTGTTAGTTTGTGTGTAAGTGTGTGTGCGTGTGTGTCCGTGTGTCGTGTGTTGTGTCGTGTGGGCGCGTCTCGTGTGTATGTGGGTGTATGAGTGGCAGTGGTGATATGTGTGGTTGTTTGTTGTGTGCTGTGTGTGGTGCGTGATGTATGTGTGTGTACGCGCATGTGTGTGTGGTGTGAATGAGTGAGTGTGAGTGAGCAAGTGTGTGTATGCGTGTGCCTGTATGCTGTGTGTGTGTGTGCGTTTGTGTGTCTGTGTCGTGTGTAGTGTGTTGTATATTGTGCTGTGTTATGTGTGTGTTGTGTATATTGTGTGTGCGTGTGTGTGTGTGTGTGTGTGTGTATGTGTGCGTGTGGTGGTAGTGATGGTGTTGAGTGCGTGTGTGTGCTGATGTGTGTGATTGCTGTCGTGTGTGTGTGTGTATGTGTGTATGTGATGTGTTATGTATGTGTGTGTGTGTGTGGTGTGTGTGTGTGTGTGTGTTGTTTGTGTTGTGTGTGTGTGTGTGTGTGTGTGTGTGTGTTGTGTGTGTGTGTTGATGTGTGTGTCTGTGTGTGTGTGTGTGTGTGTGTGTGTGTGGTGTTGTGTATGTGGGTTGTGTGTGTGTGTGATGTGTGTGTGTGCTCGTGTGTGTGTGTGTTTGTTGTGCGTGTCTGTGTGTGAATGTGGGTGTGCTGTGTTTGGTGCGTGTGTTGTGTGTGTGTGTGTGGTGTGTGTGCGTGTGTTGTGTGTGTGTGTGTGTGTGCTGTGTGTCCGGTGCGTGTGTGTGCGTGTGTGTGCGTGCAGTGTTGGGTGTGTGTTGAGTGGGTGAATGAGTGAGAGTGAGTGAGCAAGTAGAGCGAGTATGCGTGTCGTGTGTCGTGTGTGGTGCGAGTGTGAGCGTGCTGTCGTCGGTGTTGTGCGTGTGTGTTATTGTGCGGTCTCATGTGGCGTGTCGTTCCGATTGTATGTATGTTGTGCATGTGTGTGTGTGTGTGTGTGTGTGTGTGTGTGTATTATGTGGTGTGATGTGTGTAGGTGGCGAGTAATTGAGTGTGTGTGATGTGTGGTCTGTGTGTGTGTGTGCGTGTGTGTGTGTGTGTTCGGTGTCCGTAAAAAAGTGATATTTCTTGGGGGGATTTAGTGTGCTGCAATCCTAACCCTCTGTGTGGGCAGCCTGTGTGTGGTTGGGTGATGAGTGTGTGATGGTGGCGTCAATGTTGTGAGCAGTGAGTGAATATGTGTGTGATGTGTGTGTGTGTTTGTGATATGGGTGCGCTGTGTGTGATGGTGTTTGATGTGAGTGCTGTGCGTTGTGTCTGAGTGTGTGCGTCTGTGCGTGTGTGTGGGTGTGGTGTGGTGTGAGTGATGTGCTGTGAGTGTGTGTGTGTGTGTGCTGTGCGTGTGTGACGTATGTGCTGCGTGATGTGCGCTGTCGAAGTGTGCGGTTCACATGCTGTTTACGTGTGGTGCAGTGCTAAAGTGTTTATGTGATGCAATTTGATATGATGCTATTGGTGTATGTGTGTTGTTACGTGTGTGTGTGCGGTTGGGTGTGTGACGAGTGCCTGTATGTGGCGTTGAGTGCATGTGTATTTGCGTGTAGTGTGTGTGCGTGATGTGGGAATGAGTAGTCACGTGTGCTAGTTGAGTGATAGTGGTGTGTGTGTGTGCTGTTGTGTGTATGCCCAGTGAACGAGTTTCGCTAAAACAAATGACTATTCTTAAGAGTGATATGTGGTGAAAATCCTTGTGTTTGGGCGCGCCTGTGTGGTGTGTGTTACGTTTGCAGTATAAACAAGATGACTATTAGCGGTCTGCGATGCAGGGTGCGTGTGTGAGCTGACAATCGAATAACCCTTTGTGGTCATGCACGCTTAGTGTGGTATGGATGTGAAATGAGTGTGTGAGTGTGTGAGTGTGCAAGTGTGTGAGATGTGAGTGAATATGTGTGTGAATGTGTTGTGTGTGCGTATTAGTAGCATTTGTGTTGCTAGTGTGTGATGTATGTGTTGATGGCGTGTTGTTGGTGTTGTTTGTGTGTGTGTGCGTGGTGTGGTGGTGTGGTGTGTACTGTGTGGTCTGTGTGTGAGTGTGTGGTCTGCGTGTGCCTGTGGCAGGGTGTACGTGTGCGTGTGTGCATTGTGTGCGTTGTGAATGTGGTGTATATGTATGTCGTGTTTTGTGTGTGTGTGTGTGTGTGTGTGTGTTGTAGATGTGTGTGTGTGTATGTGTGTTGTGTGTGTGTGTGTGTGTGTGTGTGTGTGTGTGTGTGGTGATTGAGTGGTGAGCAAGTGGGTGAGTATCCGTGCGAGTCCGTGTGGTGTGCTGTGTATGTACGAATACGCGTGTGTGTGTGCTGCACGTGGATATATGTATGTGGATGTGTTAATGTGTATATGTGTGTAGTGTGTGAGTTGTCGTGTGTGTGTGTGTGTGTGTGTGTGTGTGTGCCTGTAGTGTGTGTGTAAAGAATGTTTATGTGTATGCGTGGTGTTGTGATATGCATGTTTGTGTTTGAGTGTGTGCTGTGTTGGGTGTGTGTGTTTGTGTGTGTGTGTGAGTGTGTGTGAGTCGTGTGAGTCGTGTGAGTGTGTGTGTGTGCGTGGTGTGTGCGTGCTGTCGATGTGTGTGGTGATGAGTGTGATGTGAGTATGTGGAGTGTGTTAATATGATGTGTGTGTATGTGTGTGTGTGTGTGTGTGTGTGTGTGTGTGTGTGTGTGTGTGTGATGTGAGTGTGAGTGTGATGTGTGGTGTGAGTGTGAGTATAAGATGTGTGTGTGTTGTGTGTGTGTGTGTGTGTGTGTGTGTGTGTGTGTGTGTGTGTGGTGTGTGTGTGTGTATGTGTGTGTGTGTGTGTGCAGTGTGGTGTTGTGTGTGTGTGTGTCGTGTGCGTGTGCGTGCGGTGTGTGCGTTGCGTGTGCCTGTGCGAGTGTGTGTAGTGTGCGTGTGTGTATCGTGTGTTCGTGTGTATGTGTGTTGTGTGTGTGTGTGTGTGTGTGTGTGTGTGTATCTGTGTAGTGTGTGTGTGTTTTAGTGTGTGTGTGTGTATTTGTGTCTGTGTGTGTGTGTTGTGTGTCTGTTGTGTGTGTGTGTGTGTGTGTGTTTGTGTCTGCGAGCGTGTGTGAATGGGTGAATGAGTGAGTGAGTGAGCAAGTTAATGACTATGCGTTTTGTGTGCGTGTGCGTGAGCTTGTAGTGCGCAGTACGCATGCACCATACGTGTATGTGCGTATATATGCAGTAATGTGTATGTGTACGTGTATTGTTATGTGTATATGTGTGTGTGTGTGTGTGTGTGTGTTGTGTGTGTGTGTGTGTGTGTGTGTGTGTGTGTGCGTGTGTGCGTTGTGTGTGTGTTTGTGTATGTGTGGTGTTGTGTTGTGCATGTGTTTGTCGTGTGTGCGTCTGTGTGTATGCGTGTGTGTGTATTTGTGTCTGTCTGTGTGTGTGTGTGTGTACGTGTGCATGTGTGTGTGTGCGTGTGTGTGTACGTATGTAAGTATGTGTGTGTGTGTGTGTATCATTGTGTGTGTGCGTGCGTGTGCGTGCGGGTGTATGGGTGCACCTGTGTATGAGTGGGTGAATGATTGGGTGAGTGAGCAAGTGAGCGATCATGAGTGTCAGTGCATGTATGCGCGGGTGTGCGGTTGCGAGTGCGTGAGCGAGCGCGTGTACGTGTGCGTGTGCTTGTGAGTGTGCCTGTGCGTGTGCGTGTGCGTGTGCATGTGCGTGTGCTTGTTCGTGTGCGTGTGTATGTGTGTGTGTGTGTGTGTGTCTGTGTGAGTGGGTGAATGAGTGAGATAGTGAGCAAGTAATTGAGTTAGTGTGCGTCTGTGTGTGTGTGTGTGTGTGCGTGTTGTGGTTTCCTAAAAACAAATGACTATTTATTTGGAGCAGGGGATCTTAAATAGCCTGCAACAATTCACTTAACCCATTCATTTCTATGGGCGCGCCTGTGTGCGAGTGGGTGAATGAGTGAGCAAGTGAGTGAATATGAGTGTGAGGGTGTGTGTGCATTTGAGCATATGGGTGCGCCTGTGTGTGAATGAGTGATTGAGTGAGCAAGTGACTCTGTATGCGTCTCACTGTATGAGTGTGTGTGTGTGTGCGTGTGGGTAGGTGTACAGTGCGTGTGCGTGCGCTTGTAATTGTGCTCGTTGTGTGCGTATGCGTGTGCGTGTGCGTGTGCGTGTGCGTATGCGTGTGCGTGTGCGTGTGCTTGTGTGCGTGTGAGTGCGCGTGTACGCATGCTGTGTGATGCATGCGGTGTATGTGCGTGTGTGGATTGTGTGTATGATGTGTGTGTGTGTGTGTGTGGTGTGTGTGATGTGTGTGTGTGTGTGTATGTGTGTCTGTGTGTGTGTGTGGTGTGTGTCGTGGGTGTGCATATGTGTCGTGCATATGTATTGTGGTGTATATGTGTGTGTGTGTGTGTGTGTATGGGTGTCGTCGTGTGGGTGCGTCTGTGTATGTTTGTGTATGTGTAGTGTGCTGTGTGTGCTGCGTGTGTGTCGTCTGTTTGTTTGTGTGTATATCTGTGTGTCCGCGTGCTGTGTATGTGTGTGTACGCGCATGTGTGTGTGAGTGCGTGAATGAGTGAGTAGTGAGTGAGCAAGTAAGTTAGCAGTATGTGTGCCTGTGCCTGTGAATGTGTGTGAGCGTTTGCGTGCTCGTGTGTGTGCGTGTATGTGTTTATATATGCGGTTATGTGGACGTGTAAACAGTATATATGTATGTGTGTGTGTGTGTGTGTGGTGTAGTGTGCTGTATATATTCTACGTATGTGTGTGTGTGTGTGGTGCTGTGTAGTGGTGTCTGATGTGTAGTGTGATGTGTGTGTGTGTGTGTGTTGTGGTGCTGTGTGTGATGTGTGTGTGTAGTGTGTGTGTGCTGTGTATGTGTGTGCTGTGTGTGTGGGTGTGTAGTGTGTGCTGTGCTTGATGTGTGTGTGTGTGTGTCGTGTGTGTTTGTTGTGTGTGATCGTGTGTGTGTGTGTGTGTGGTGTGTGATGTGTGTGGTGTGTAGTGTGTGATGTGGTGTGTTGTGTTGTTGTGTGCGTCTGTGTGTGTGTGTGTGTGTGTGTGTGTGTGTTGTGTGTGTGTGGGTGTGTGTGTGGTGTGTGTGTGTCTGTATGTGTGTTTGTGTGGTGTGTGTGTGGCGCTGCAAGTGTATGGTGTGCACCTGTGTATGGTGGCGTGAATGTTGAGTGAGTGAGCAAGTGAGTGAGCATGCGTGTCAGTGTATTTGTAGTGTAGTGTGCTGGTGCGAGTGTGTGTAGCGACTGTAGTGGGTGTGCTTGTGCGTGAATGAGTGAGTGGTGGTGAGCAAGTAGTACGTGTGTGTCCGTGTGCATGTATGTGTGCTATGGTGTTGGTGTGTGTGTGTGCGTGTAGTGTTTGAATGGGTTAGATGACGTGAGCAAGTATATTGATGTGAGTTGTGTGTTGTGTGTGTGTGTGTCGTGTTGTGTGCGTGTGTGTGTCGGTTTCCGTAAAAATGACTATTGTGCTGTGTGTGCAGGGATCTGTAGATGTGCCTGAACATCCATAACCCATGCTGTGTATGGTGCATGCCTGTGTGTGGTTGGGTGATGGTGTGTGAGTGTGTGATGTGCAAGTGTGGCAAGTGAGTGATATGCTGTGTGTGTGTGTGCGTTTGGATATGGTGCGCCTGTGTGAATGTGTTTGTAGTGCTCTGATTGCTATATGGTGTGTGGTGTGTTGTGCGTGGTGTGTGTGCATGTGTGTGCGTGTGGTTGTCGCTGTGTAGTGTGTGTGTGCGTGTGTCGTGTGCGTGTGTGTGGTGTGCTGTGTGTGTGCGTTGTGTAGAATGCGCTGGTGTCACATGCTGTGTACGTGTGCGTGCAGTGTGCGTACTGTGTTGGGTATGTAGATGTATATCTGTTAGTCGAGTTGTGTGTATGTGTGTGTACGTGGTGTGTGTGTGAGTGTGTGATGATGTGCTGTGTGGTGTGCTTAGTTGCGAGTGTGTACGTGATGTGCGCATGTGTGTGAGTGGTGATGGGTTTGAGTGCATCAGTAGCTGTGGTATGCGTGTGTGTGTGTACTTGTGCGGTATGATGTGGACGTATGAGCGTATGGTGTAGTGTGTGTATGGTGCGCGTGTGCGCGTGTTACGGTTCCCTAAAAACAAATGACTTTTTCCTTGGTGCAGGTAGTCTTAAATGGCCTTCAGCAATCCACTTAACCATTGATTGTATGGCATGCTACTGTGTGTTGGGGAATGAGTGTGAATGTTATAATGTCGAATCTGTTGTAATGATATTGCTAGTGAATGATTGCTTGAACGATAGTGTCCGTCTTGGATTTGGGAATGATAAGATGTACTATAATTTGTGGTGTGTCGTAGGTTGTATAAATGAGATTGACGTGTGGTTATTTGCGGTGTATTGTGTTGTCCAGACTTTTGAACGTCATTAGTGTCGCCGGTGACATTCTATTTCGTATGTGCTAAAGAATAATACAATGTTATGTAATGTAATATATGTGTTGAAAGGCGGATGTTTGAAGTGGAAAGATCCAGTTGTTTGTTACCGTATAAACTGGCAGTAAAACAAGATAACAAATAGACTTGGTTTTTGAACGACTAGCCAGCGGTTGGGGGTGAGTAAGATGTTAATTAATTTTGCGCACAGTAGTGTAGTATACTATAAATGAGTCGATATAGGGGTTCAAATCGTCGTAAAACCGTAAACGAGCGCCAGAGTATTTGGAATGTCAAATTAGGGGTTGAAATGCCTAATTACGATAAGTAACAGCTCGTTCAAAATACTAAAATAACTTGTTTACCAATACGTAATGTCTGCAGGCGGCTTTAGGACCAGCAGATCTTTCGCCAACCTGAAAGGCTTCAAAAGAAATATTTGCACGCTTAAATAAGATAATAGCGAGCCGCAAAAATCAACCACCTTTTTGATAATCCAACGCTATTCTTTAGTCACGTTACGTTAGTCCCAAACATTCAGTATGTAAAATAATTTCACTACACCAAACAAAAAAAATTTAAAAAAATGCTTTGACTACGTACACAATCGTTTGAAATCGAAATCCTCAAGTCACGTTTAATTATACTCAATTCATAAGAAAAGCAAGGAAAAATGCAAAATTCATCGGCCTGTATTCGTACGTTACAGTTAAATAATCCCTTGAAAGCTTTCGGCCGTGATTGACTCATTCAAACTAAACACAATATAATGGCGTTAATGTCAATGAGCAAATTAAGTAATAAACACGAAAATTTCTTGTCCTTAGATGCCGCGGAATTCGTAGGTTCACATAAAAAAAAATACAATGCTAATAATCTAAATAAATATAATGTAAATAACATAAATAAAAACAAGAAAAATCGGACACAACCTGTATTATTATGCAAACAGCATCAAATAGCTTATCTGAATTTGGCTGTGACCCTAGTTAGAGGTTTAATAACGGCCTTCTCTTAATCTTATTGCAATTACCATATAAACGTTCGTCAATTTGCGTAACTTCAATAAAATACTTCAAATAAATTTGAATAATTCTCTGATTGAATGCACTGGTCTTAAAATTAAAACCATTAAATATTCAAAAGTGAAACTCTAAAAAAACAGTTCGTGCATGCATTCATTTACACCTACATAACATAATAATAAAAGAAAGACTCAAAAATGTATTTAAATTTTGGTATATTAACAAAATAAAAAAACACAACAAACTACCTTAATTGGAAAGGCCTTTCGGTTACACAGAATCTGGTACATACGGTAACCTCGAATATATGGTTGATGATGGGAAACGCTTGCAATATGATACAGCTGGTGACTGCTGCCTTTTTTTCCTTGTGTTGTGGTTCGATTCTTAATTGATCGTGTGCACGTTAATGTTTACATTGACACGTAATTCGTTCACTTAATTTTATTTTCTTTAACTATACTCCACAAGCGAGATTATTTACAGCGGGTTACTTATTATCTTTACACTAATAAGGTACAAGTGCTGATTAATTCTTAATATTTTAAATTACGAAAAAGCTTTATTTATTTACAGTAGGTTATTTGTTTAATATCGCATTGTGAACTTAATGTGTGTAACCTTGAAACGAACGTTGTATGTTTCCACAAAGGCAAGCAAAGCCTTCTCCAGAGAAAGGCGGGAGCACTGGGTACTTTAATCACTCAGCGCTGTTCTGGATCCCGAAATGTCCCTAAGGACTAACTGCACAGAACTATAGTTGGTCGCGTGAAGTTTGAACAAATATATGATCCCTTATTTGGATTTTGTGTTAGGGGAAGAACACCCTACAACGAAAGTTCCTTCTACACTAACCTGGTTCAACGTTTATGCCTGTACTGCTACTGCTAACGTGAATAATTTCACTTGCGGCCACATAGGTTTTTTAACCCCTTCCTCTCTAATTAGCCAAAAGACTTAAACTTTCTACTTACGCGCATTCTCGAATCCTAACTCTAAAAGAGAGACTGCATCGTCAGCATGCATACTTCTACCTCGAAACCTTATCTAAGAAATTTGGTGTAGGGTATATTGGAATTTTCAAGCAAACTAGCCTTTAATGTTATGTATTTAAAGTCAAATTCTTTATTGTTAAACCAAATGGTGCCTATCTGACGACTAAAACCTTTGCAGAAGATGTACCTTACAATGTAATATTTGAAAACGTTTTTTAATTCAATTTTTGTATATGATGCAATCCCAACGTAATTAAAATACGAAAGCATTTATTTCTATAGAACTATTCTTATTTACAAATACACTACCGAATGTTTCCTTTCAAACTCTAGTAAAAGGGTTTCCTTAAATATCGATACCAAAATGTAAATCACATTTTCCTTTTTAAACTTCAATTTTACTTCAATCAACAACAAAACTTCATTTTTCGAAAATACAAAAAAAAAATTCGCAAATATTTAAATTACGTAAACGACAAAAGAAAACGTTACAATAGAAATGCTTCTCCAATCATCAATGCGTTATTACCTCCAATTACGAGAGTCTATACTACATTCAAGATGTTCGGTACTAACAAATAATTTATAAATTCGAAATTTATCGGCAAATGTTTGATAAAATCATGGATACATGACATGGTGTACCCTACAAAGAAGAAACTGCAAATGTAAATTTCAGCATCTTAATGGGGCAATTGGCGGTTCTCTCAATAAGGTTAGAAAATGGTGACTCTTTTCTGTTGGACCTGAACATTTTCAGTTTTTTTTAACAAAGCAGAAATGTGCACTTATGCGAAAACTAGAATTTTTGACGACAAAGAGGAGTATCGAAAATATACCAAAGTAATTATGGATAGTGATTCAGAAGACGGGATTGACTGTTTAACTTGGGTAAATTCAAATGTACCGGAAAAAATATATTTGTGTCAATTAACATGTCCAGGTGTAAATAAATAGCTTAGAGGGTATATTGGGGACCGTCTTGCATGTCCAGGCTAACGTCACTACATTTGATTCGCCATGCTTCAACAGCATCCAGACTTGAGGCCGCCAATTATAAAGTATATAGTTGGAAATGTGTACGACTGCTTGAAAAATTGTAATAGTTTATTAACAGACAGCAGGCGGATATCCTATCGGTTATTTTTAGTTAGTGAGGGCTACATGTGGAATAGAGGCTGTTATGTACACACGGGAATAAATTTTATGGAAATAGTTATATATTGCGTAAACTAATTTAAGTATATTTATATAAATATCTTGTTACTTAAAAGAGTATGTACTAATTTGTGGTTTTTGACATGGCTGGGAACTCTATTGATTTATTAATTAGTTAATTATTCCAGCTCACAAAGTTTTCTGGTGTTTGGAGCAAAGTTCCATCTTTAGGGATGGAGAGAAGCGTTCCCAGAGGGGGTAGTGTACAATGTGTCCCATGTTCGATGATATTTCGGGGTATCTCACTTAGTAGTAAAGATACAGAGTTGCGGTTTTCACATTACCGTGCTACTTTTTTGTAAGAGGAACGCTGGTATAAACAAAACCTTCATAGCCAGCTACATTTCCGAGATACAGGGCGAAATTGAAAATATTGCATTTTAGGACCCTCTTGTATTTCCGTTATCCTTTAATGTATCGCAAAGGTAAACATTGGTTTTTGTACAGTTTTTTTACTTAGAATCCAGTGGCGTAGTCGTATTTTTACTGTAAGCGTTTGCGTTTGATTGGAAATTTTGTAAGCTTTATAAAAATATAAATATATGGTGTGTATTTTAAATAATAAACCTAGAATCTATGATTTCACAAAATCTGCGTAATAACATATTGTGTATTATACAGGGTAGATACTCTACGTGGAATAAATTCTGTAACTCAAAGAGGTGAAGTACGGGAGAAAAATCATAATATGCATTCTTTGTAATTGTTTCCAGCCCTCAATCTGGGGGTTATAGTTTCTCTATATATCCCCCACCCGGGGGTGTATCCACCCCCAACTTTTTTTTAAATGTAAGGGTAGGTCAAGTGATCCACCATGTGAAAACTTGTATTAAGAGGAATACAACGAAGTATTTATTTTCTCGGGCATTTGAAAAATAAAGTCAAAAACCTAAATGAACAACTTTCTCTGGCTCAATGGTACTTAATTTTGAATATGATTGAAATGCCGATAGGTAAAAATGTACCGTAGTGATAACATGAATTTATTATCGCAAGAAGCCTATTTTATCGTTGAAGGAAAAAATCTTTATCATCTGTGTTTCTTACACTCACTAAATGCTTTTTAACTTCGGCAATGCTTGAATGGTCGATAGATAAAAATGTGTCGTATTGATAACGTGCATTTATTTTCTCAGCAAGCCAGGACTTATCGTTGATGAAAAACGCTCTTAATCTTCGGTGTTTTAGTCTCGATTTTAGTTACCTGCTTGATTTGTTAGTGTCCACATTAGTAAATTACAATATTGTCGGTTCCTTGTATTTTTCTTTGCTAATTTATTTAAGTAAATAATCCCTCTAGTGTAGTTTTCACATCTTCATATCGTAGTAAATTATTTAACATGGCTTATTTAACGGAAGCCCTTCGCATTGAGATATTAATGATGATCGGATATGGTGACCGAAGTCGCACTCAAGCAGAGTTAGCTGAATTATTTCAAGCAAATCATCCTGCTTTACCGCGGCTTTCTCAAGGCCTAATTAGCAAAATAGAAAGGCGCTATAGAGAATTGGGTCATGCCAGGAATCTGCAAAGGCAAAGAAGAGAGGCAGTCGACGAAAATACAAAGATGAATGTTTTGTTGTCTATTCAAGAAAACCCCTACATTTCGGCACGGCAATTAGCGCGCGATAATGAGTTCAGTCATAGAACTGTTTTAAAGGTTTTGCAAACTGCAAAAATGCACCCTTACAAGATGCAAATGATTCAAGAATTGACTGATGAAGATCCAGACCGACGAATTGAGTTTTGTGAACGAATGATGGACTTCATTGACCATGGTGATATACTGTTGTAATGAATTCTATTTTCGGATGAATGTACTTTCTCTTTGCATGGTGAAGTGAATTATTACAATTGACGTTATTGGTCTGACCACAACCCCCATTGGATGCGAGAAACTCATAGGCAACATCCACAAAAATTAAACGTATCGGATGGGGTTATTGGAGATCGAGTGGTTGGGCCATTTTTTCTGAATGGTAATCTTGGTGGGCAGTTATATCTTTCTGTGCACACGGATGACTTGCTCCCAAATTTGACGGGTCTATTTCCAAACAAAAATCCAAATGAGTTGGATGAGAGAATTTGGTTTCTGCAACATGGCGCTCCATCGCACTGTGCATTGCCAGTACGGAACTATTTAAAACAAATTTTTCAAAATAGATAGATTGATCGAAGAGGTACACTTGAATGGCCACCACAATCCCCGGATCTTAATCACCTTGACTTTTTTTATAGGAATATTTGAAGAGTAAGGTTTATGCTACATTACCGACCGACCTTCAGGATCTGAAGGGCAGAATTACTGAAAAAATCAGAAGTATTCCACAACACACGTTTCAAAACGTGAGAAATGGTTTTATCACCGATTTGCTCTTTGCCAAGAAACAAATGGACACCATCTTGAACATCTTTAAAGTTATGAGTGTACCCCATAAGAAAAGATTTTTGCAGAGAAGTCGTTAAATCGTAGTTTAGTTTAAGAAAGTTCTCAAATCAAACTTTCTTTGCTAAGAGAGTGAATTTATTTGTTTATTATTTTAATTTCAATTTTTTTGTTTAACAAAATAATGTTTAACATTTTGAGAAAATAAATACTGCGTTATATTCCTCTTAATACAAGCTTTCACACGGTGTATCACTTGACCTACCCTTACATTTGCAAAAAAAGTTAGGTGGCTTCAGTGAATATATGGAGAAACTGTAACCCCATATTGAGGGCTGGAAACAATTATAAACAATGCTTATCGTTATTTTTCTTCCGGACTTCACCTCTGTGATTTACAGAATTTATTCCACTTAGAGTATCCACCCTGAAGGATACACTATGTTATCACGCAGATTTTGTGAAATCATAGATTTTAGATTTATTATTTAAAATACACAGCATATATTATATATTTTTAAAGCTTACAAAATTTCCAATCAAACGCAAGAAAATATATGGGTGTTCCGTTAAAAAACCATAAGTTTTATTTATAGCTAAAATTGACAGCTTACAGCAAAAATACGACTACGCCACTGAATTCTACGTAAAAACTGTATAAGAACCAATTTTACCTTTACCATACATTATAGGATAACGAAGATACAAGGGGTCCCAAATGAAATATTTTCAATTTCGCCCTGTATCTCAGAAATGTAGCGGCTATGAAAGTTTTGTTTATACCAGCGTTCTTCTCACAAAAAGTAGCAAAAAGGTATTCTGAAAACCGCAACTCTGTCTTTACTCGTAAGTGAGGTACCCTGAAATATCATCGGAAATGGGACACCCTGTACTGGGGTACTGATGTACAGGCTGTCCCAAATTCGAGGGCAAGCATGGGGATCTTGCTTATTATAAGAGATAGGATATAGGTTTAAATTCGGCACTTTTGCTAAATTCGATGCCGAGTAATAATCTGAAAAGAAATTTGAGCTAACTCGAATGGATTTGGTTTTATGCTCAAAAAACTAAAAATTTCGATTTTCGCACAATACTAATACGGTATTAAAAATATTATGTGACGTTTCGTTTATTCTGAACCATCATCAGGTTTATTTTTTCTTATGGTGGTTAAGATATATTTTTATGTCGTTGGATGGAGAATGTTATGCTGATTTTAGCAATATATAACACTTTATGGTTTGATCGACTGCGAACTAAAATAATGAGAAAAATACGAAGAACAAGATTCCGCCTTCTTGGATCCAGCGAGGAATAATTACAGTAGTTCTACTTATTTAATTTGTTAAACTCGTTAGAACATCCAAAAAATATAAAACAGTTAAACAATTTAAAAAAACATTAACAAACAACTAAAACAAGTAGTTCTATGTAACACGGTCATAATAGCGACAACGAAAATTTATCGATAGGTAACAACAAAATAATTACACAGACAAACAAACAAAATTATTATATTAAATGTTCGAACAAGTTTCCTCCTTCTTGAATACAGTAACGAATTCTTCTTCTACAATTGTTTACGCTTCTTTGAATGGTTCGCCTGGGAATTTGACGAAGTTCATTAACAACCCTATTCTGGAGTTCTTCTGTATTTTGCGGTGGCGTCTTATAAATCATATTTTTAAATAGCCCCAGATGAAGTAATCTAAAGGGGTTAAATCTGGCCTTCTTGCTGGCCACCTAAGTAGTCCCCTATTTCCCATCCATTTATCAGGAAATTCGCCGTTAAGATATTCACTTATTATCGAAGCATTATGAGGAGGAGCTCCGTCCATTTGCCACCAGAGAGTCCATCTTTCGTTTAGCGGAACATCATCCAAAAGGTCTGATATTTCGTGTGTTAGAAATGCGAGGTAGCGTTGAGACGTTAGGATACCTTCGTAAATAATTGGCCCAAAGAGCCTATCCTTCCAGATTCCAACCCACACATTAAAGGACCGGCGGCCTTGTCCTCGCATTTGCATGTTAATTCGTGGATTTTCAACGGACCAGTAGTGCTCGTTATTACGATTAAACAGTCCATTAGTAGAAAAATTGCACTCATCCGTCCAAATTATTTGATTGAGAAAGTTGCGATTTTCCAGCATTTTGGTACTAAATTGGTCGTCCCCAGGCCGAAGAGTTTGACTAACGTGTAACTTAAATGGTTTATAACGGTGTTGCTTTAACACTCGCCAAACTGTCGTTTTGGCACTTCAATAGTTTGCTCTACTTCTCTGGTAGATGTTGAAGGATTTTTTGAACCTAACATGGATAACATAAAGTCATAACTCTCAAAAAAAATGTCTGCTGAAATTAGCAGTGAAGTGAGTGAAAATTCTTATAATTAGTATAATACTAACAAATAGTACCTGATGTAATATTTCTCTTCGGCATCTCTGTCTAGTCTGCTACCATATGCACTTCGAGGTTTCTCAAAACATCCAAATTCTCGCAAATTTTGATCTAATTTTAAAAATATCTCTGGTTTGGTTGCTGCCTCTCCGGATATTCCTCTAAATATCTTTGTTCTGCTCTGACACTATTTCTATTGCAGCTATAAAATATCCTTATCATGTCTCGTTTTTCTGAATTTGAAAACATTCTAAAGAAACTTGCAAATTTTATAGCACTAACACGAAGGATCTTGCAGTTATTACCCTTTTTACAATAGAAAATGACATGACAAAAGCCAACTCCTGAGTTTTATTTGATCATGGGTATCGTGATAATGTAATATTTAGTTTTTAATTTAAGAGTATTTTAGTTCGCAGTCGATCAAACCATGAAGTGTTATATATTGCTAAAATCAGCATAACATTCTCCATCCAACGACATAAAAATATATCTTAACCCCATAAGAAAAAATAAACCTGATGATGGTTCAGAATAAACGAAACGTCACATAATATTTTTAATACCGTATTAGTATTGTGCGTAAAAAGGTGCCTTAATAATGTTTAATCGAATTTTGAAAATTCCTAATAATAAGGTGGCCAAACGCGAAAAACGAAAATCGAAATTTTTAGTTTTTTGAGCATAAAACCAAATCCATTCGAGTTAGCTCAAATTTCTTTTCAGATTATTACTCGGCATCGAATTTAGCAAAAGTGCCGAATTTAAACCTATATCCTATCTCTTATAATAAGCGAGATCCCCATGCTTGCCCTCGAATTTGGGACAGCCTGTACAATTTACCCGAATAAAAATAGGACAGTGAGCACATTCAGTTGACTGATTACGAGAAAACTGTCGCTGAGATTAATAATCCAACTCTCGATTAGTACCTAGACCATTTTACTGTCATTTAATCTAATGCCCATTTGTTAACAGAGTCAAAGATCAGTTAAGCAGTAACAGGTTGATTTATTACAAATTATAAATTTTAGTAAATTACTTAAATTACGATTAGATTATCTTCAAACTGTTTGATTCAAGGGCTAAACATGTCTTAATTTCTATTTTTTTTTTTCGTATATATGGATTAAGCTGATATGCATACAATTTTACGAAAAAATCAATATATTTAAAAATACAGAGGTTTTGAAATGTATACAAATAAAAACGAGTTCAATCTCAAATACAAATACATTAGGGGTAATTAGCTTAAATATTTCTTTGCAGCTTTGTTTTCCATAATGAAATTGAACGACGTGCTGAACACTCATTCGACGGCTGGCAACCTGTTTTAATCAAAAACTAAAAAATAAACTAAAAAATTAATTACTCTAACGTTATCGTGCATGTTCCATATCCTTTGTAATGTTAATTACGTTTAGGTGTAGTTTTAGTTTATGAAACGGTCTAGACACCTCCGAACACAGTGAGTTCGTATCTTTGAATTTAATGAACCTATAGCTAGTTATTATAGCCTTCGTTTTCAAAACGTCTAACTTGTGATACGAAAAAGAGATGTTTAGCTACATCAATTCAAATTTTGCAGTACATGTTATAAAAATATACAAAGTTGGAGCCAAGTGATAAAGACTTTGATACAAAAACCTACACTAAAGCTTCTGAAACTGAAAGGATATTTTAGCATCCAGTTTATAAGCTAATTATAAAAAGATATAACCAAATGACATTGAAATTGATGAACAATTTATTTAAAATTGCAACGAATGTATTTTTAATCATATAAATCGATTCTTTAAAGTTTCATAACAATCATTATTAGTTGCATCGATTGTTACATTATTGAAGCATATTTTGGAAAAGAAACATAATTTACGAAGCCTGTCAATCTATTTTAACAATTTTTTAAGTATTATTCATAGAATTTTAAAATACTGGAAACATTTTACAGCTACAACCTTAGGTTTCACAATTCTCCTGACTTTAGTAAATTAGCTTCACTAGAATCCTTGATTAAAGTTAGCGATGAGAGCGCTCACAAACGTGAACAAATTTTATTATGAGTATGGTGTCAGGTATTATTGTACCAATTTGCGACGTGCATAATCTTATTTCGAATACTACCTTTTTGTACCTTTCACGATACTCCTTCCTAATACTTGTAGTATTAGATACAGAAATATGCGACGCTGTAAAATTTACGCACGACCCTGCCTCAACGTACTGTCATATGAAGAAATATATTACTACTAAAAATACGTTCACTTTACATCTGAGAAAAATAAATATGTAATTCGCTTGTGCATAAATTTACATGCCTATCTTTATGAATTGAAAAATTTCCTTAATTCTATTTCCTGTGACATGAAATTGTTATTGACACCATCTAACGGTAACACAAAAATATTTATGCGCACATATGATTATTCTAATGATGAATCCCTCTTTCCCTGTCTCTTTCTCTCTCCACCTCTTCTCGCTTCCTCCCCCTCTGTCTCACTCACTATCTCACTCACCAACTCACTCACTCACTTGTTCACTCACTCACAATCACTCACTCACTAGCTTTCTCCCTCGCTCACTCACTCAGTCACTCACTCATTCGTCACTTAACCCATTAAGTACCGGTACCAAACATAATAATGAAATTTAGAAAATTGTTACTAATTATGAATTATAATCCTATTTTCATTAGATAAAAATAATTAGATTTTTTTGCCGCTTTTGCTTTACACGAAATTAAGTGTCCTATATATATGACACTGGTGCAATGTGAGTAGGATTCCACTCCCTATAACAATGAACATACTACGCGCAACCTGAAATAGTATGGGTTTAGCGACTCATGAAACAAAAATTATTTTTATTTATGGTAGGGTTCAAAACATTCTACACACAGGGTTACATCGCATTTTGAATAAAGAGTCAAAGGTCTTTCCTGGCAATTTGGAAATTGGCATCTACGCTGTTTTTCCTTCCGTCTTATCCAATGGCTGTTTCCACCATACCGAACATCAGGCACTACGCCATGCACGTTGTGTTTCGGATGGGTAGAATGGCCTTGTTTTAAATAAATGTGGCAATACTTCTTCGGAAATCTAAACAAGACAAAGAACCTGGCCCGTGAATTTTTCTGTACAAAATCCAGGCATTTGTTAAGGACATGTCGATCATTCTTGTAATTAACGACCAGTAGCATTTTTTGCCTCTAATACTAATAGCATGTTTGCCAACTATCCAGTCATGATGATCAACACTTCCCATATATTGATTGTACATTTTGATAACATTAGGTTGGGGGACATGAATTTTTTGTTGTTTAGATTTACACCACCTTGAAGCATTACCTAGTGGTTCAACGGTGTCAAAATTTGTACCAATTGTGACACATTTGTTATCTTTCCATTTTAAGATTAAAATTTCACCATTTTTGTCAAATCGATAATCAAATGTGCCGCGCTCTTCCTTTGAAAGTTCTTTTGAATTTAAAAGTGGGAATTTATCTGTTCCGTTTTCAGCAATTGTTCCTGTAACAAATAGGATAAGAAAAGTAAAGATTATTGCAGTATATACCTGTTGCAGGAAATCCAATTGATTTTAGATGAATCAGTATGTCACGGTTGGTAAAAAAGTTATCAAAACATACCAAATGGTCATTAGGATTTTCAACGATTACTAAAAGATCTGTAATAACTTAAGAACCTTGCAGTAAACCTGGAGTTGCATTTTTGTCTTTGCCAGTATAAACAGAAAATTTGTAGTAATATCCATCTGAACTACATAGCGCCCATAATTTATATCCAAATCTAATTGGTTTTGCTTGCAAAAAATGCTTCAAGCGATTGTGCCCATAGTATTTCACAATCATTTCATCAATTGACACATGAGTAGAAAATGTACCGCATTGTTAAAATGCTTCGTTTATTTTATTTATTAGTAGACGAATTTTATAACACCTACAATGAAACACATAATGTTAGAATTCTGACATTGTTATTATACGTTATTGTATTTACCTATCAGTCAAATCAATGTCGTCGTTATTACAATAGTGAAAAACTGATTTCAATTTCAAGTATCTATTTCGAGACATTGCATACGCTACAAGTTGTATTCCAGTGTCTTCATCTGTACTCCAATATAGCTTTTCGGAAGGTAAAATATGGTAACGAGAAAATATTAAAAATCCATTAAACGTTTTTAATTCCTGAACAGTCACAGTAGAATCAGTAAAATTTTGTACAGATTTAGCATATCTTTCCGTTTCTTCTTGCAATAAATTATAAACATTGTCGGAGAAAAATGTTTCAAACAATTGTACAGGAGATAAATCATGTATTTCAGCACTAATAATTTTAATTTTCTCATTTTCACACTGTGACTTTCTTATTGTGTTTGTATAGGATGACTGAGATTTATGCCAACGCGAAGTAATATTCGTTAATTTCTTTTCACCCGTACTTGTTGAAGAGCTTTTATCGGGTTTCTTACGAGTACATTGCGTATCAGGATTATCATTACGATTAGACACATTAGCTCCTTGTAATTGAGCTTCTATATTCTCAGGAATATCATTGATTTCATTTTCACCTGTTATATCTTCGCCGCCTTCATCACAATCACTTAAAACGTCCGGATTCGGTGGCAAAACAGCTATATCCACACTATCTGCATTTCCCAAATTTTTATAAAACTCCTCATCTTCGAATATCGCTTCAATATCTTTAAAACTTAAAAACCGCTTACTTGCCACGTTTTACACCACAATAAATGCACTAAATGAATAAGGGAGCATCGCCGCTAATTTATATACCAACAATCTCTGCAAAAATCATCTAGCCTGGACGTGTAAGTTCAAGGTATAAACGTATACGAATTGGACCAGTGTCCTACAAAAATGACATCATATTTTGTACTTGTTTATTCCTGTTTATAAGATCAACGTTTGAAAAAATTATGCAGTTTTCGTAAACAAACTTTCTATTTATGAATTCTGAACAGAAAAGTTACATAATTTATTGAATTTTCAAAAAAAATAAGGAAAACTAAATGCGTGACAAGCGAAGAAAAAACAACCTTTCTTGTGAATTATTTTTCTGTTTATAATTACTAATCTCATATAAAAGTAAAGTGTGCAATCTTGCTCCTAAAAGATGACAATATGAAATTTAAAAAAAATACATTTTTGAATTACAAACAAGAAACACAAATTGCTATTTTTGCTGTCCTATATATACGTGACACCGGTACATAATGAGTTCACTCACTAATTCACTCACTCACACACCCAGCCATCCACCTACCCAGCCACCCACCCTACCAATCAACCATCCACCCACTCACTCACTCACTCACCCACTCACTCACCCACTCACTCACTCAATCACTCACTCATTCACTCACTCACACACTGACTGACCCACTCACTCGTTTTAATAGTTAAGTTTTTTTTACAATTACAATAATACAGTTAAAGGATGTAAAATTTGTGTGCAACCGTTCGTAAAATGCACGCAGCAACGGTAAAATGCAATTTTGCGTCAGTTGCTATGGACAGCGGGCGAAAAATAGATGATATTTCAGAAACACTGTATACAAATTGATATAGGTACATAACCTCCAATCTTTCTTAATCATTAATTAATTTATTAAACTCAAACAGTTACTAGTTAAAAAACGGTAAAAATAATCAAACAGATTAGTACAAACCCATTTTAAATTCACTGATTGTGTATTCATGTTTATTTAATGGTTGCACACAAAATTTTGTGTACGCCACAGGCGCAAAATTCCTTTCACGGCTTCAAGATTGTCGGCCTCGCTCTCGCACGTCAATTTTCCTTTCAGTCGTCAAAGTAGCATTTTGCATCTTTGGCATACAAATAACTGTTTATATGTAGAGCAATTTTGCTATACAACACTGTAACAACCTAAATGAGTGCACAATAATTGTTTTATTAATTTCCCTGGTTTGCTAGCTCAGTTATCTCAAGGGGGGGTTCGGTTGAAAACTTTCAACACTCAAATGTATGTTGGGTTGCCTGTAGTTAGAACAGACTAACACACAAAATATTTAGGAGATATATTGTATACATTCAACATTAACAAAATAAATTAAAATATTATGTTGTCTTAAATAAAATATAATAATTAACAGTAATTCTGGTATCCCTGAAGATTTAAATAACGGCGTCCTAGTTCCAATCTAGGGACCGGGATAGGTTGTCGTCGTATTTCGGGTTTTGGCGATATATATATATATATATATATATATATATATATATATATATATATATATATATATATATATATATATATATATATATATATATATATATATATATATATATATATATATATATATATATATATATATATATATATATATATATATATATATATATATATATATATATATAATTCTATTAAACGTAAATGAGTCTGCAATTTTCGCGGTTTGTGTTTTTGAAAAAATTAATTAAAAGTTAATAAGGTGGTTTGTTTACGTTTCTGGTGTATAGGGGTAGCAGTAGACAGTGTATTTTTCGTTGAATAGTTTTTCGGGAAACGACTCCAATTTAAATCAGGTACGTAATTCTTTTATCACCTGTGTTTGAAATAATGAATTATATAGGGATATGAAATCTTTGTGAGGTGAAGGAGATTAAATTAAATGAAGATAATTATACACGATTGAATGGAATGTTGATATATTTCAACAGGTTGGGATTGGCCTTGGCCTACACCAGCAATATCTAGGTGATAAAATCAGCTGATTCCTTGCTGTATGAAATTTTGTACTTTTGTCAATGTGGGTTAATTTTAACGTTGATGGATATTACTAAAATAAATTGGACCTTGTGATATGAATGTGCTTGTATCAAATTAATCTATGGAA
>JARFJB010000187.1:3490000-3585000 GCA_036346205.1 Vesta saturnalis
ACATGTCTCAGGATGAGGTAGTTTCCCTAAGAACCGGATCGGTTTCCCAAAAACAGGGATCTGTTTTCCAGAAGCGGTAGTCGTTTCCCCACAGAAAACAAGTCAAATAGCTCATTCATCGTAGCTCAGGCTAAATTGAACCAAGCCCTGCAAGCTCAAAATTTGTTGGTATCATATTACAATTTCATAGAAATCAATTTTCAAGGTCAAAGGTTATTAATCTGCAGGGGTATCACATGCTGTTATCCTCGTGAGGTCAACCCATGTATATAAGTTGAAATTTTACAATCGCATGTCAGTCGCTTCGACACCATCTTTTTCTAAAAAGTGAATTTACTGCACATTGTTATTGTGTATGTAAAACCGCTTACGAGTTTACTATTGCAATATTGTGTGTGAACCATAGATATCTTACTTAATAACTAGATGGCCAGAGTATATGAGCTGCATTTAACATACGAGACAAATTGAACATTTCAATAAGGTCGAATATGGTCGAAAATTTACAAGTTGGGCGTATTCAGACGTGCGCAGTCGTATCGTTAGAATTGCTAAGTTCAATTTTTGATATCAATTGTAATTGCGAAAAAGCGATTCTCTAACCTCAGTTTTCGAGTTTACTATTAGTAGAAGTGAAATATGAGAAGCTGCATAGTGCCTTTCGGTCAAAATGGCAGCAAAAAATTAAAACAAAATCTACAATTGTTCAAGTGAGGTCACAAATAATTACATAATTACAACTATTCGGATAGTCGGATAACATTTTTACTCTAAATTGCTACAATGAAATCAATTTCGCAAATGAGCACTCAAGATGTGGAGTTGACCAGGAAAATGATGAAGTTAATTAAAGATAAAGATCAACTAATTCGACACATTCGTATATTAAGAAAAAATATTAGTAATAACTCCTGTGAAGTGTTACTGACTAAATCTGAAACAATCAAGGAACGCTTTTAAAAGAGGTGAGGGTAATCTTCAAAATTTAATGTGGCAACCTATTGAATCTCGTTTCAAAAACAGAATACTTACAGGCATTATTGTGAACATAAATATCAAAGATCCACTAACATTTTTAAATCAAGCGTATAACATTTTTGCTGATAAAATTAATTTAATGCTAGAGTCCATGTTGAAAGCCAACACGGTTGTGGTGGCTCACATTTTTTACAGCCTTACAGTTTGGAAATTGAGTTAAAAACATTTCCAACTAAAAATCAAATTATTGATGTTGGTACTGATTTGTGGCAATGGTATCAAACTAATGTCTATAACAAGCTACAATCCAAATTGGGGGAATTTGCGGAAAAGGATTCATGGTGGGCTTTGTATGAAATTTTACATTTAAAGGTAAACATTTACAGGTACGTGCCTCTAAAAGGTGGAATGCATATTAAACAACCTAAATTCATAGCAGTCAAAAAAGCTGTAGTTAATCTGAAAAGTAACGATGATTACTGTTTTTTGTGAGCCGTTGCTTTGGTTTTATATCCTGCTTCATAGAATTCAAATCGAACATCTAGCTATCCTCATTTGAGTAACGTTTTAAATTATGATTCCATTGAGTTCCCCATTAAAATAGTTGATTTAAAAAAAATTTAAAAATTAAATAATCTCTCAATAAATTTAATTAAAAATTATTATTAATTTTATTAAATACATAAATAAAAAGTCCTCGTCAAGTAGAACCTGAACCTACGACCTGTACTTTGCTAGAGTACCGCGCTAACCAACTGCGGTATGGAGGTTCAAGCCCCAATCGCTGCAAAATTTGTTTTTATGTATGTAGAACTGATGTAAATTCTAAATATAATGAGATTACAATCAAATTACTTATATTAATGGAATGTTAGCCTGCAATATCGCAAGGATTCACACATACCAAAGCAAGTTAACTGTTATTATTTAATTATTATAAGTTTTTGTTATGAACTAATAAGTTCAAAGGTAAATATCTAATTAAAAATTATTATTAATTTTATTAAATACATAAATAAAAAGTTTACCTCGAGTAGGATTTGAACCTACGACCTGTAATTTGCTAGAGTACCGCGCTAACCAACGGCGCTATCGAGATTCAAGCCCCAATCGATGCAAACCTTGTCTTTATGTATAATTAACAATAATTTTTAATTACATATTTACCTTTGAACTTATTCGTTCACAACAAAAACTTATAATCTCAATAAATTTGTATTGCATAAGTGATAAAAAAGTTGCACCCTTCGTACTGAGTAACCAACAAAGCAACAGAGAACACATAAATCATTTAATGCTTTCTACCGATGACGAAAATTATTATCACTTTGCATGGATTAAAAGTATGTCAACTTTATTTTTAAAACAGATATCAAAGCATGGTCATAAGAAAGTAATTTGTAACCGGTGTTTGAATCATTTTTGGTCAAATATAGGTTTAGAAAAGCATTTAACGTATTGCAATCAACTGAATCAATGTCGTGCTGGATTACCAAATGATAGTTTAATTGGAGGTTAGAGAAGTTTGACAGTCGCGAAACGCAGATTGACCAATATTAGAAAGAAATAATTTAAGAATGTGACTCCTTGTCACATTATTTTGCAGCAAAATAATGTGACAATGTAAATGATTACCACACGAAATAGAGAAAGTTTATTAATTACTAGCATTTGTAATTATTTATAAATTATTGTGAATTTGTGTTATTAAATTATTCTAAATTATTTACGTTTTCATGTTATGTAGTTTTAATTTTAAAATTTCTTAGTCGTTTCTTATTACTTGTTATTACTATGCGTTGCAGTTTATTTATCATTTATTGATCTGATATTTAATAATAAAATATTTCTAATGAAGATGAAGCAATTTTCAATTTATTTGAGTATTTTGATTATTCCAGCTACGTTCTATAAAAATATACAGGTTTCTTTTAAAAATTAAATTTTTAAAAATTGTTTAATCCGGTCCTGGAAACGACAGTAACAATGTAGATAAAGCAATGTTCACGTATTCTGTACTTACTTTATTTAAAATATCTGCCACTGACAATGTTTCTTTTCAATTATTACATTATTATGTGATAAGCCATGGCGGATTTACAATTTCACCCAAATTTGATCGTTTATTAAAAATGAAATAAAAGTGTGACAAAAATGTCACACACATGGTTTTCATTGTCTTTTTGTGTAGTTTGAAAATCACTAATTACAAGTATAAAAAATCGTATACAGGCTGAACTTTTTAATATGAACAGGCCCAATTAATTTTTCCGAGGCCGGTTCTGGAATTTCTAAGATTTGAGAACACCGATCGAATACTACACAATAGTGTAATGTTTCACTAAACAATCAGAAAAATCAAATAATCCGTGTAGATACTATAGCCAAATGAATTTTATATATTAATAAAAAAGGGGAGTTGACACTTTTGAATGGTCATATGATATTCCCCATAAGGGACTCTATACATGGTATAAGTATGTAAAGTGTGTCATGACTCACCCTGTATACATAATTTCAAAATCATGATAAACATTGTAACAACCGTTCCATTTATGACTAATTGTATGTAGCAGCCATTTAGAGTTGTGTAACGGAAATCATGCCAATTTATCTAGCATTTCTTATCGCCTACATACAGCATGATGTGCAAAATAAACGGATTTTGCGTAATTAGCTATTGAAAATTACTATAACGACATTTTAAGTTTCAATTTTTCGAACAAATTACTTACTTAATTATTTCCTGCCCGAATTCACATTTTACTACTTGACACATGGCTTTATCTTAGGAAAACATATTATTTTATATAAAAATGAAGAGTTTGCGTTTATACGCGGATTGTTTAAAAGTATTTTAACTTTAATACTAGTTTCTGCTTTTAATAAGTTATGTTAATTTATCATCAACCTAATCATTTTACACTGCACAATTAGTCATTATGTTCTAATTTCATACACATATCATTTATTGGATTTATGTTTAAAGTTATATCGACTTTCGTTCAGCCCTACACATTAATAAATTTGTTATTTGTCATTTTCCTTATCTTTGAATATAATTATTATTAATTTAATGACCAGTTTCAGAGGTCGTTAAAGTCTCCAATGCACACGTTTTCTATTACAAGGAAAGCTGTATTTACTGCATGCCTTAAAAACTAGAACAGATTTACACTTAATAAGTATGTACGGAAGTATTTACTGTATGGTGCGTCGTGTTGGAAATTAACACAGATGAAACTCGTTTCCACACCACCGTAGAAGTAGAGCTTTCGACGCGTTGTTTTAAGGTTGTATCCCCGGTAGGCCTAATCCACTTTTTCCACATATTTCTAACTAGAACGGTGGTCATATAAAAAAGTAGGAGTTAAATGTGCGAGCCTTAATTATTATTCTCTTCCATAATTTCTGGACTTGGACGAAGATTTACTGGACTTCACGATTGATTGAAGAAGGCTAGTAGATGGATACTGAATAATTTTCCTCATGTCTCGCATATCCTAAATACCACAATATACTTGCTACGTGTGCACAAGTACCTAATGTTCTAGCTCCCGATTTGTATGTACAGTAATTGTCCAAGAATAGCTCAATTTTCAAGGTTTTCACCATTGTTGTATATTATCCATAACATGTCTTTTGTACCGTTTCTGAACAAAGAATTTTGTTCCGCAAGTAATTCATCGAACTCAAAAACATTTAATCCTTCTTTTTACCATGAATGTGTGCTGCCTAAAAGTACACATGGTAAATTCCTGTTAAGCATATGAAATAGTCGATACTAAAGTAGGGAAACTCATCAACATGATCATGATTTAGCAAAACCCATTGACCATTTCGAAAACGAAGATTTTCTGCCTCATCTCCGTCTTTGACAAAGTTGGCCTCATGTAATTAGTTTAACCTTTGTCTGGCTACTTCTGCGGTTCCTCTCAGATCAATCAAGGGATGGAATCTATGAATAAGGGCACCAGCAATTCTGTAGAAATCACATTAGTGTACGCCGTGGTAAACTGATATATTGTTTTTATGGAATTTAAAAATAGATTTTAACTAACCTCCACAATCCACTTTGTGTTGGTGATAAGTCTAGCTTTATTTTCACCGGTAGCAGACAACTGACGTTCACCACGGCCAAGAAGGGGTGGCATAAAATATTGAAAAATAGGAATCGAGTCTCGATAGTCTCTATCTAAAATAACAATTTCATCTTTTGTAAACCAACGTCTAATTGCATTGATACCTTGTATTCCATTTGTCAAAATGGTAGCATCATTGTTTCGGCTATCAGAAAAATAAGGTTCAGTTATAGATAAAATGTATAGATCTGGAGCAATGTTTACCGCAGGTAACAATAAGACTATTTTAAAACTTTAAAATTATTACTTTTTCCAATTTTATTGTTAGTGCAGTAAATTTGAATAACAGCCTTGGGATTTAGAGGTTTTGAATTATATAATTCATTGGCGAGTGGAGTAGCATGGTTTGCAATATAATCTGACCTTGTAATGTTGTTTAGTCCAATAGTATTTGGCACAAACCTTCTAACTAAAGACGTGCGTACGGTGGAAATAACCATACTTGTAAGCCGGGAGGGATATTTAAATATGTTTAATTATCATGACGTTAATAAAACGAAGGGCATAATGCGAAACGTTCAAAAGCATTCCACGTTCGTCAAGGTACACAAATTCTTGCATATTCAGTAACGTACATGTCGAAATTTAAGAAAATATCTACACGACATTCTACAGACAGCCTATTCATATTTTGGTTATCCTGGCATATTAAACAAGCGCGATTAGTTGCTATGAATAAAACATTAAGTTTAAGATAGTTTGGATTAATCCTCAGTTTTGCGAATAACTAGTGACAAATAAAACATACTCTGGTATTTTATACCACTAGTGCCTCCAAAATTATCGATAATCCGGGAAAAAGCGGTGTTGCCTGGAAACGGTATGAGTTGGTTTTCTCTGTTGGCTCTTCTTTTAACCAATAGAGTAAAACAACGAATGTGGTTTCCTTAAGGAACGCTTTTTCCAGGATTATCTGATTAATTTCGATGCATGCGTGGTATTCGGTAGATTATTTCCAGAATACAAATATATATATATATATATATATATATATATATATATATATATATATATATATATATATATATATATATATATACAGGGTGACATAGAAAAGAGTGCCATGCATAGTGCCACGCGATAGAGGACACTAAAATAAGAAAAAATATGGGGTGTTGAAGTTTAATTAATCGCCCTATCAAGGATTCTCATTTGTTGCAAACTGAATATTCACACTCATGTGTCACACTCATAACAACGAGTTCTTTGTCTATTTCTAAATTCCATAGTCATTTAGCACGTATCGCACAGCTCGATTCCGAGTACAAATCACAATTATTTAATACTTAGCACTATGAATAATGTGAACAAAATGTAAGAAAGCAAATAATTGTAATGTATGATAGTATTATAGCTGTATCTATTTAAAAAAATTTAATGATAATCCATTTATAGTTTTACTTCTCTCTGTATTAAAGATGGGTAAAATTTTTCAACTTTAAATCGCTAAAAAGTAATACACAGTGAACACATTAGAAGGGTGTTAATTAAACCCTTAAGTTATGTCGTGTTATTAACTTTAGAAGTATGAGAGAATAGGCCTAACTAGGTATTGTCAATTTTGTAGTGAATTGAATTTTTGTAGATGTATTCGAATTTATTTCTATCATTAGATAAAATTTAAAATGAATGGTCCAAAATCCGATTAATAGCATATTTTTATATAGCGATAACAAAAAGGTGTAATCTTTCCATTTTGAGCCTCTTGTATTGTAATTTTTGTTTCGTTAGTAAAACATATACGGCAAATCGTAAATTTTTTTCAAACATGTGTCCCAGTCCAGAAGCAGTGGAAAGATAATAGAGTGTCACACGGCATTTCAATTTTCACCTTCCAACCTACATATACATATGTAGGTATAGAAGGTTATGCAACCAACTTTTCTTCACTATCGCTAACTCGAATTATTAATGTGTTTTGATGCCCCTACTCCCCCTAAAAGTTTGTCGGTATATTTATGGAACATCCCGTATAACACCAATGCTGAAAGATTTTTACCTTCCAGCTCACAAAACATATGTAGGTATAGAAGGTTATGCAATCAACTTTTTTTTCACTAACGCTAAATCGAATTATTACCTCATTTTACAACTGTTGACCAAGTTCGTGTGCGTGTGCGTGTGTGTGCGTGCGTGTGTGTGTGTGCGTGACCGTGTGCGTGTGCGTGTCCGTGTGCGTGTGCGTGTGCGTGTGAGTGTGAGTGTGTGGGCGTGTGCGTGTGCGTGTGCGTGTTCGTGTGCGTGTGCATGTACGTGTGGGTGTGCGTGTGCGTGTGTGTGTGCGTGTGTGTGTGTGTGCGTGTCCGTGTGCGTGTGCCTGTGCGTGTGCGTGTGCGTGTGCGTGTGCGTGTGCGTGTGCGTGTGCGTGTGTCTGTGCGTGTGGGTGTATGTGTGCGTGTGCGTGTGCGTGTGCTTGCACGTATGCGTGTGCGTGTGCGCCGGCGTGGGCGTGTGCGTGTGCATGTACATGTGTGCGTGTGCGTGTGCGTGTGCGTGTGCGTGTGCGTGTGCGTGTGAGTGTGCGTGTGCGTGTGCCTATGCGTGTGCGTGTGAGCGTGCGCCTGCGCGTGCTTATGCGGGTTCGTGTGCGTATGCATGTCCGTGTGGATGTGCGTGTGGGGGCGTGCGTGCGTACGTGCGTGCGTGTGTGCGTGTGTGGATAAGTCCAGAACGAAAATACCTACGTACTTAAAATTTTGTATTAAAGCTTGTTTTCATTTGGCTTAGAGCTGATTAGGTTTTGGGAGAAATCCATAGGCGGATAGGGAGGTTTTTTAGGGGCAGTTTTTGGTTTTTAATAAGTTCCTAAAACGGCTGCATATTTCAAAGGTGTAAAAATACCTTAAACGTATCGATTAGTTATGAGCAACAGGAATAGCAATTAATCGACAATGTCCTCAACGAGCGTAAATTTATTTCTTAGTTCCCAACCAAGCCTGCTGTATGTAGAAATTTACTATATATATATATATATATATATATATATATATATATATATGCATAATAATAAATAAGACAATGTGTACGTTTTCTTACAGTGCATGCGTATCAAAACATGCAATTTCTCCCCATAACACTACTGAATATAAATTTATGCTAATGAATAATAAATAAGAACACCGAAAAATAGTGATACTGCATAATGGAGCGCATGTACGAATATTGACACTGACGAGGGCGAGTCGCGAGGTTTACTTGTGATAAATTCACATTTAAGTTATCTAAAATTATTAATAACGCGTAATTCCCATCTGTGGGACGCTGATACATCTTTCATACGTAATCCCGGAAAAGGAAAATTTATGTGCATAAACAACCGTAATAGTTGACGTTAGAAAGGTAGCAATTCAACTTGCATTTCTTCACAATGTATAAGCACAAATGCCCCCTTTAACAATGACAGATTCAAGTAGATATATAAATAATCGGAGAAGCTTGTTCAGTTCATTTTATAAGTTTAGCAAGCATATACGAGTAATTCGTCAAGTAAGATTAGATACCAAGGATCTGAACACTCTTTTCCTAAAGCAAACAGATTTATACTTAAAATCTAACAAACATAGTATAACTAATATGATACGGACAACTGGTATATATATATATATATATATATATATATATATATATTTTTTTTTTTTGAGAGACATATTGCATTGTGTATTCAAGAAAGAGGCAGACATTTCGAACGACTTATTAGGTAGTACGTATTTGACGTGTTTCTAGTACTTTTATCTGTATAATTAGTTACAGGTTTAGTTACATTAGAGGTGTTAAGTTTATGATTAGGATTAGGACATAATTTGTTGAATCAAAGAAATATTGTCTTTACTTTAAGTTCGTTTAATAAAATAATTATTTATATGGGCTTCAATAAATTGTAATATTTCGATCTGAATTGCTCGATTTTTTTTGTTTCGCCGCGTCCCGCCGTCACGGCCAACTAACAACAAAACTTGAAAGCCGTATAGCCTTTTTACAATAAAAAAGTGTTAAATTGTCATTATTCCAAAAACTACAATTTTTTTGGAATATGCACTCTTATACAAAGTCACCCTTATTTTTAATGCTAAATAAGATAGAATTAAAAAAATATGGGGTTTCCATTAAAAAAAAAATGACTATAGGTTTTTTTGAATCAACTCTTTATTGTCCATTTTTGATCACCCTGTATGAATGTATAACAAAAATATCAATACAGCCCATTAGAGTAGGTCCCCATTTCCAAGGAAACCAACCATAACTAATTGATAAAGGCTTCGTTTAGAAAAGATTTCCACCTATGTTTTGGCCTGCAAACGTCATTTTTGACAAAAAATTTGAAATTTGTCAAAAACGGTTAGACTTAGGTATAGGACATTATACATAAAATGTGTCTGAAATTGTATGTAGAATCTAAATATGTAATAATATATAGGGTTTTCTATTTAAAAAAAAATTTAAAATTACTTCTAAGCTTTTATGATCTACCCTGTATAATTAAAAATATTTTTGGAATATGCACCAGAACGTATCTTACAACTTTTGTATTTAATTTTTTTTTGTATCTCTTTAAATAAAGGAGATATGGGACTTTGTCACACTAATGCGCCATCCTGTATATATATATATATATATATATATATATATATATATATATCACTCAATTTATGCTTTGAGTTATTGGTCCTGCGCACGATAGCGTAAACAGTAGCTCTTGAGATAGTATCAAATATGGAAGCTAAATGCTAAAACATCACTATGTTTTATTTAAAAGTTCAATAGTAATTACCTCAAACTTGGTTAAGTATGTGCACAAATCAGTTACTAATGGATTGATACAGTTACAACAATTCTACGTTAGTGAAGTTTTTATAAAAGTGAAAGGTTTCGGATGGTAATATGATCATCAAATTGTAACACAGGTAAACAGTCCAGTAAAAATAATTTATATGGTTAATTTAAATGCATTTAATCTTTTGTAGGAGCTGCAAGGTTTAATACGTAACCAATTAGGCAATAAACTTGACAATGTAATATTTATTGATACAAGAGGTAAGGAAGGGCCTAACCTGAATGTTGAACGAGTACGTCTACTTTATTTAGTACAGCTTAATTTCCATCCTCGTCATTGCAGGGCAGCTACCAGTAGTCAGTTACGCTCATTCCCAGTTCCGAGCACATCGTAGCAATGTCAAAAGCGAGACGAAAGGTATATAACGTATAATCTTAACAGCAACCAGTATACGAAGAAGGAAAACGCAGAACGAAAACACCAAAACAGAAAAAACTAGAAAAAGAATGTAAGGTTATTTTACCTCTATAGGTCGTAGACGAGCTATATTGTGGTAATTTATCACGAACTGGTTAAATGTATTTCCTTCAATTTACATATCGTAGTTTCAGTCCAAAAGAAAGATTCTAATTATAACGCGCTTGAAGAAAATCGAGCCAACTCACCATGTGGGTGTAAGCAGTATATTTTTTTATATCCGCAATCAATAGCGATTCTATTACTTCATCAAATGAAGAAATAATTTTTGAAGCTAAACTTCTCCTCTAGAAATGGTGATTTACACCGGGAAAACAGAAATCAGAGAAATTTTCTAAAATATAATTTTACAAAACAACAAAATGGCCGTGTCAAAATACATTAGAAGGCAGTTATAGATCTATAAATGCCTAGATACCAGTTCATAACTTCCCAAGGGAGTCAGGAACGTGTTTGTGGTTACAGTAACTAAGGGTTTATTTGCTTATAACGTATTGGTATGATATAAAAATTGTTTCATTTCTTTAAATTTAAGTTAGCATCTAAATGTATATTACCTCCTGTCTGTTTTGAAGTTTTAAACGTGTTTGACATAGATTATTGCTTTGCGTTTACAATGTTGCCTATTTTCGTAATAAACTTCTTATAAAGGGGGTTGCATTTAATTATCCTAAAAAGATGTTATTCAATTTTTTTCATTTCTTTCATTTTCAATTTTGTAGGTTGGAAGGTCGTGTGGTGTTCCACACCAGATATTTTTATATGATAACCATAGTTATAACTAGTAGAAAATTGTATGTAAACCAGGCTCGCTAGGGTTACCACAATAAAAAAATACACCAAAATCTCTAGCTCTGGGTTGATTGGTTGTTGTCATTGTTAACGTTCAACATCAAACAGACAACCCATAGTAAGTAGGTGTCTAGGAAAATAGAATACATTCTCTGTATTTAAATTAATTTATTGTATACAGTATATTTGATACTAATTCGTATACAGCAAATACATTTATTTATTTATGTATTTGTCGGCACACTTTAATTACCAAGGAAGTTAAGAATAGCATTTGCTTACGTTATTGTTATTAAATTCCGAAGTTGATTTTAGGTATGTTCTATTGCATGTTGAAGATACGTAGACATTCTCGAATATATTTTAAAAGAAAATATTGTAGATATTCTAATGATTGAATTATTCTGTAAAAATTCATTTATTATTTTTTTTATATAAAGTGGATTTGGTTATTCATCAAATATAGTCTTCATCTAAACAAAAAACTGGACTGATTTAGAGCAGATAAATATCATCACCATAAAGAAGAATCAATAAATTACTCTTGTGCATAAAGATTTTCACGTATTCTGTAACGGTATAAACGGGTGGTAGAACGGGATTACAGATAAATTGGCTCTTTTGCCCCGACTAGCCAGCATATGGGTGTAGGTCAGATGTTGCAAAATTTTGCACATCCAGAATAGTAAATCGTACGTAAGTCAAAATAGGGGATGAAGACAAAATCGGTTCGGTTAAGGGCGCCAGAATGTTTAGTAGTCAAAATAAGGGGTCATCGTGCCAAAATTACGAGTACATAGCGTATCCAAACATACAAAAAACTTACACTTACCTATTCGCAATCAATTCCAGGTGTGCTGGACAGCAAGTCAGCAAACCACCTGAAATAGGGCTTCAAAAGCACTACACGCTTGTCAAATAAAAGCGTGATAAACACTCAATAAAGTTACGTTACTTTACTACGCCTTGGGGTAAATAATTAGGCATTAACTAATAATCAAAACAAAACAAACAAAAACAAGCTAAAGAATGCACTCTAAATGAATTAATACTCAACAAAAAAAAAATCAAATAAAAAAAACTAAATATCAATAACGTTATTACTCAATAATAAAAAAAAATAAAACACTAAATGTCGTTAACGCTAAAATTTACTAAACTACCGGTAACTTGCAATTTGCAAAAAAGAACTTTTATGCAACACAAAAGGGTTTCCACAGAATTAAAACACATTTATAAAACCTAACAAAGCTATAATAAAATAATAAAAAAGGATAAATATAAGCATACGATAATGCGTATAAACAACAAAAAATACAAAAGCTTAATGGGCGACAGGATGTCTGATCAGAATGCTGCTTTACGCCAGTCTAAACGGTTTAACCTATATATATATATATATATATATATATATATATATATATATATATATATATATATATATATATATATATATATATATATATATATATATATATATATAATTCGTGGATAATATACCCACACTGGGATAGGGTCAATTGCCGTTTAATACTAAAATAAATAACAAAGGGTGAAGGCGGAGCGTCAGAACTACAATTAATTACACTAAATAAATTTAAAACAACTTAATTTAACAAAAAAAAACGACACCGCTTTCAAACCTTCGTTGACACACAAAAATAATAATTCGAAACACAAAAATCTTGAAAATATTCAATAAAAAAACAATATTGTGTTACCTTAAGGTCTAGAATTACACCTCTCCTGTGTTACAATAGAAAATGATGGTCGGTTACTGCTATAACGGAAATGAAATCTCCCTGATCTGGCAAAATGATGAATAAAATGCTGACTATTGTTCTTTTATACACAAACGATTTCTTGATTTAAACTCGTTAAAATGTTACTGCATAAATTAAAAACTTCTTTTAAAATAATAATAATTTGTGCGTTCAACTTTCTTGTTAACTTAAATCTTTTAACTGGTTTTATTTCCACTAATAATCCAAAATGTTAATAATTCGATTTAAATAACGATAATTTTAATATATTGCGAAAGGTTCTTTATCCTTAAACACGCTTTGTACGGTAAATAAGAGGCACAACAAGAACGTTAATGTTAAAATCCGCAAAAGCGATATAAACCAAAGAGGTCACTGAAGCACTAATACAACACGACGATGTCCTCTAGGTAACTTTACGTAAGATCGAAATCGGCACTAGGTGTAATCCTTTGGTGATGAACAGTTTTAATAAAATCCCTTTACAGGTCTTCTTCAGAAGTAGCTAAACTACCCTTACTACACAAAAAGTACGTTCGTTAAACACCACAAGGTCCAAAATATCAACGGTCTAAACCACTGCTTAAAGCGTAACAATAAACGTCACCGTAATACTACTCGAGAGCGCAGTCAATTTCAGAATCCCACAAATTATTCACCAAAATCCATCTTTGATTTTGAATCCCACTACTTACAAAAAATCTTATCTAATTTAGTTCCACCAATTAAGAAACGGAAGGGGAAGATTTGATACCCCCAAACACAAATTTCGTCTTCGTCCGTAAGGACTCGAGAACTTTCAAAAGTTCAAACGTCAGCAGACTTAACGCGAAAAATATCTCTATATTTTTATTCAAGTACAAACAATAAAGCCCACATTCAATCTCTATGACTTAAAACCAACATACTCAATAATAAACTGAACAACTATACTTAAGCGTCTTTATGTCGCCAACATGACATCATACACATATAAACCTACACTATTTATTTAAATTACTTAATTTTTTAAGGAAATCAAACGAAATAAACGTTATTTACACCTTAATATACAACTACATACAAATAAACGTTACTCAAACTTCTATAAACGGGAAGTAATAAGGAAAAACAACCTAAATTTCGGATTAATAATTCACAAACAAACAATCTAAAGCTCGCCACACACACCATTCCTAAAGGTCGCAACACACGTAACACAAATTTATCTATAAAACTAAACTTAACAACAACAAAAATATATATATATATATATATATATATATGGAATCTAACTAATTGAATAAAACTACAAACAAAATTACGCAATACGTATACAGGGTGTTCAAAATACCCTGACAATTCGTAGTATTGCTATACAACAATTATTTCGTGCGATTGTATTAATGGTATATATATATATATATATATATATATATATATATATATATATATATATATATATATATATATATATATATATATATATATATATATATATATATATATATATATTACTGTGAAAGACCAAAAGTGGAGAAAGTCGCCTTTCACTGGTGAATGCCAAACTATTTGTTTGTGATTAGATTTTTTTGTAAACACAAGAACTAAGACTACAATAACCTAAGATAAAGCGGCGTTTTATTTTAGATTATGGTAGTTGTAGGTTTTTTCCGATGAAAACCGGAATTCGGTATTGACATTCACCGGCGAAAGTCGGCATTCTCCAATTTCAGTATATCACAGTAACATATACATTACTTTAATTCAGTAATATACACCAATCAAATATATGCAAAAAACTGATGACATGATCATCAACAGTTTTAAAACATGCGTCTGCTTAACACACGTGTAGATTGGACACTTTAACAACCTATATCTTTGGATCAGGTCATTCAAATACGATAATATTTGGAGGATCTGTTGAAGAGTTGACATTAATCTTCTAGAAAAAAAAAACGGAATTTCACAGACGAACTTTTAAAATAGAGGGCGTTTTTAAAACATTATAATTTTAGGCAATACCTGTCATGTCATACTTTTTGAAACACGCTGTGGGTATATTAAATATTCTTTACGGTAGCTAAGTAGTGAACGGATACATTTGACAAATAATAAAATATACAGGTTGTGTCCCTAAATAACGGTTATAAACGGTTATAACGTTATAAACGATTGCTGTTTACCGATAGTTGTCCAATGTAACACACAAAAATATTACTACTTTCTATTAGAAGTGTAAATGCAGGTAATATGAAGATAGTGTCTGGTTTGATTTTCACTCACCCTATACCTTCCTGCAATTTTGGTAATATTCGTGGTCGATAGCATAACTGAAGTGTTTGTAAACATATACGTGGCAACAAAGAAATAATGAAACATTAAGAATACACTGATAATGCCGTTTTAAAAATAAGTAATTTTCAATTTCAACACCCAGAAAAAAAACTGTCCAATGTTGAAGTTTGTGCCCATGGAGATTTTTGATCAGGATGGTCAAAAGTATAATATACCAAGAATTTATGGATTTTCACCACAGGCCATTTTGCATAAGAGAAGTCCGTGGTGCTTTATGAAATTTTAAAATCTTCCGCAATGTATAGGTTTAATCTAATCTAAAGCTTAATAACCACTTTAATTTCTGAAGTGAATAGAGAAAATTTACAACAATGTTTATTATCCAACTCTGCATTTATTAAATCAACAATGGAGTACAAACAAGCAAACCCTTTAATATTGCGGTGTGATCATGTTCAACACATACAGTTATTTACATGTAATTACGACATTTACTGTGCCTACTAATAATTATTATGAACGCTTGATAAATATTTTAATATTTTCTCTCCAAACGTCACATAAATTAGCTTTGTAGCTTGATAAACGCGCTTGAAACGAAATTTCTCAGCTGCCGTCTGTTTTTACTTTCAGTGATGCTAAAATACATAACGGCTATTTTGCACAAATAAAAAGAAAAGACCACAAGTTACAAATAGCATTTTATTTGGCTTGGAAGTGAATTTTTCTTTTTTTATTTGCTTCACTATTTTCGGTGGTCAAGTCAACCGATTCGCTATAAAGGGACACTTCTGTGCCCAACAAAATACTATTGTTTATGGTAGGTATTATTTTCCAACATAAATGATACTGCAACAAATATAGTACAATATTATAGGGAAAGTAGATGTGGTAGGTTCAAATCCTACTAGAGGTAAACTTTTTATTTACGTACTTAATAATAGATATTTATGTATTAAGGGCATAATCAGAAGATTATGGCTCGAGGGAAATCCTGAGACCCATACTCTACAATTATGCCCGTGGTACATACAATGTTTTATTTTATTTTGCACCATGAAATTGGAACAAAATTTTAAAAAGATTCAGTATTTTCGGCAAGTTTTTAAATGCAAATGCAGTGAAATAAAGTCGACAGTAGGCTAATTTGTTGTTACTAAGATACTGTGATATTGCTAAATTGTTGCTAAGGTACTGTTTGTTTGTAAATAATTTGCATTCTAAAATTGAAGGTGAAAACGCAAAGACTAATTTGTTGTTACTAAGATACTGTGATATTGCTATTAATATTATTATTGTTAAATTAATAAAGGTTGTATAGTAAGGTTGTTGTTTCAATAATTCTTTCAACTTATGTGAAATATCATGTCATGGGTCAGCTGTCAATCATGCTGCTTAGCAACAATGACATTTCCGTGCTATAAAGACCACATTACGCCCGCATTTGGAGGCGTATAAAGAACATTATGGTGGAAAAATAAAATAAAATTAATAATAATTTTCAATTAAATATATTACAGTTTGAAGTATTAGTATATCGCAATAAACGTTTTCGAAAAAATACTGTGCATGTGCGATGCAAGTATTTTGACGTGTTTATATTTACTAAAAACATGCGATGAAATCGCTGGTTCTATAATTACGCACAAGTTAACCACTTCTTTTTATATGAGGGTTATATACACGTGAAATAAATTAAGCAATCTTTTAAACAAATCTATTTAGATAAACGGAAATGTGTCTCCATTTGTCATTTGTCCTTGTTGTCTACTTTTTCGAGTTTGTGTTTTATATGAAAATTTACCATTTCATACATTCAATTGCTTGCGATTCTTAAAACGGCGAGAATGCTAATTAATTGGCACTGGCAAATTCTAGTACTTTCTTAGACAAGGAAAAACTGCGAACGTATTACATTAGAGCTTCAATACGTTTTCATAACCAAGTGATAGTAGTCATTGTCGTCGTGCTATACTGAATGAACGTTGACTTAAAAGTTCGTGTCTATGCGCAGGCTACACATGTAAGCGTGAGGAGGCAAAGCCAATGAATCCCAAGCGGACGCTTCAAATATACAATGTACACAGGATGGTTTATAAAAAATGTCACTATTACTTTTATGCGTGCAACTGCACAATACCTAAAATCATCAATATGCGTGGTAAACTTATACAGGTTGTACAACTAAAGATGCAAAATCCTATACTGGTCTTAGTACGACGTTGAAAGGAAAGCCTTAAGTAAAAGTTGAATGGAATCAAGTTTTCCGTATTCTATTCTGGACCTTAGGATTTACCGGAAATGCACACCTACTTCGTTATTTTAAATACCACACCCTATATAGTATGACATTTTTTATTCTTTGTTAAATTTAAGATTGACGTATAATTCCCCATTTTTGATGTTTTTGTTGCAAGAGTTTGTAACAATACTTCGCTTCTTTTATTGCAATAAGATTTCGTAAAATAATTTATTTTAATTAATACAATCAAGATACCATTTGTTAGATGAACATATGTGACTGAGTGGCTTTAAAGAAACGCTTTAGATTTTGTCAATCTGTAGGGTAAAGTGTAGTAAAGCTGTGAATTCCAATTTAGAATATTGTACCACCATCCGGTTGCCCATACTTTAAAGGACCTTTCCACCGCTAGTTTTTATATTTGGTAAATTTCATTGGTTATGAATGACTGTTTTACAAGTATTAGTACTGCGGCAAACAATTTTAGTGTGGCGTACTAAATTAATTTATGGCTCCTTGAATTTATAAGGTTTACGTTATCTCCGTTAGCCTAAGGTTCAGTTAGACACACAATACCACTATTAGTATACAAGTACACCTAATTCAGTCGATTAGTTGAACCAATTCGATGTTTAAGTGTACAGCTTTACTTTTTGTGACTACATTAAGTTTTATGTATTAGTCACTATGTGAAATTCATGACTTACTTACGATTAATCTGATATAGGAAACTATACGGTGGTTACAAGACCAATAGGTGCAACTTCACTTAAAGTCAAGCTTCACCTTTCTTACTAACTGTATTTGGGTGAATACTGTACTATTGTGAACAGTTAGAAATGCAATTAATATTATAGACCCTTCCAAAGTAGTGTAACCCTCAAGGTGGTGTAATTTTACTACCAGCTCTCGCCGCATGTATTATCGATTACTTAATTTTTTGGCGAAGAACACATTTCCCTAGAATTTTGATGAGAAAACCGTATTTGAGTGTGTTGGACAAATCAGTTCGGTTAGTATCCCTGTTTTAAGTTTTTGGTAACTACCAGTATTACCACTGATATAAGTAGATCTTAGATGCACACTATTTTATAGAACCACAAATATGATTGCATCGGAAACTCCATGAAAGATATTTCGAAAACAAATTGATATTAAAAGAAAGAATCGAGACGTAAATTTTCTTAATGAAGTATCGTTTTCCGATGAAACCACATTCCATAAAAATGGTTTTGTGAATCGTCATAATTGCCATTACTATGTCGTCGGGAATCGGAATCAATTCCCAATAACAAATTTTTGTTATTTTTTGGTACGACGCACCGTTTTCGTGAAAATAAAAATAAAGTCCGTTTTAATGGACGCCTAATATTAAATGCTGTTATAATCCAAGATTTTAAATTATTGAACCTTTGATCAAAAGCGGCTGGAAAATTTTGTTTTTGTTTATCTCTGTCGTCAAGAAATAACCCGTCAATTAGTTTTTCTTCGTAATTTTATTAACGCTATCGATACAACAATGGCTTACGTTTATCAAAATAATGAATTAGTGGACACGCTGATTATTTATGGAGAGTGCCGCAGTCGCGTTTCATGCGTACGTGACACGATTTCCGTCGCGAGTACACCCTTCATACCTTTTATACGTTTTATTGAATTAGTTCGTAGAGTCAGGAAAACTGGAAACTTACGAGGACAAGGCGGTGGTCATGCAGAAAGTCCCTGGCATCGTGAGACTGTTCAAAATGAAGAAGTAGTTTTACATGAAAATCAGTTGCATCATTTTCACGTCCAACGTGTACAGGCGCTGCAGATCATCCACGAATAGTTCAATTCTGTGAATAGCTGTTACAAAAACACGCAAATGACAAAAACTTTACTAAAACCATTTTGGCTGTGGACGAAGTAAAATTTACCTTTCAAAAACGAATAGGGCTTCAAAAAATATTATTTTTTCCTTTGGTGTTTTTTCGAAATATCAACATCAACGGAGATATAGGGTGCCAAACTTTTATTTAGGAATTCTGAATTTTGAATTTATTTAAGTAAAATTAGAAAAACGCAATAAAACGGTTTTTACTCAAAAACGGTGTGTCGTTCCAAAAAATAACAGAATAGGTTTTCTTTTTAGAATTGAACAAAGAATTCAATAATAATTTTCATTTTTAGAAAAATCAGTGGCATTCCATCTTTTTTCAAAGATATTAAACAACTGTTCCCCCCCACGTAACTATTGACACCTTCAAAATTTTGTTTAATTGTGGTTTGGCAGTGATTAATAAATTTTGACTTTTTAAATGAAACTTTGACACCCTGTATCTCCGTTGATGTTGATATTTCGAAAAAGCACCAAAGGAAAAAAAATATTTTTTGAAGCCCTATTTACTGGTGAAAGGATAACTCCAGCTTTGGATTTACCCTGTATAAAGCGTTGTATTTAAAATGACAAAGTTGCTGTGTATCCTTTGTATATACGATAATGCATCACCCCAAAAATTACTTCTAAATAATAAAGGCTTAAGCCAGAAGCATAAGTCTGACATTTACAGAGTAAAACGTTTGGGACAATGGTGTTTACTGCTCTTAAAATATATTATAAACTATAAGTGATCTTGATCCAGTAAGTAGACAGTTAGTTATACGTAACACTTTGCTATTGGGTAAATCTTATATAATTACAAGGCGTAGACTCCTTACTTTCAGTCGAGTAGGAAATTTTTATAGACGCCTGAATAGTTTGTACGAGTCTTTGGTTGTGTGCTGATTTTGTTACATAAGTCGTTTATTGCTCAGAAGTTTAGCACATTTAGAAGCGACCGTAAAAATTTGGTAAGTAAGGTGGATATCGAATAAAAATGTTTTATATACGTTGAAGCTTTATTGAGGTACCGGAATCCTATTTTCAGATTCGGCAAACAATGAATTAATTATGGTGTGAGTTTTAATAAAAGGATTTTTAAGTTGTACCTCTGAAGTGGAGTAAACCATCTGTCATGCGTTTAAAGGCCATGTTAATGAATAGCTTTGAATTAAAGCGTTTAAACAAAATTATTACCCTGGCTAGTTATAAGATCATGAACACCTTTGTTCGAAGTAAAATAGTGATTTGAGTAAACACATTGTGTGATTATACGAAAACGTAAACCTTCACCATTATCACACATAATAAAACACTTATCTTTTTTGTGTTTTTTAATGGTGTATTTTAAATTATACAATCTAAACGTTTCGATAACACTTACAGTTATTTTCGATTGTAGTAATATTATCTATTGAAATTGTTGGAAATGTTGAAAAAAAATTTGACAAAGTTGAAAAATTAAAACATAAACATCAGTCTGCTATCAACATAACAGTTTGAGAAACGTATAAAGCTGTAGAATTAAATTTTAGTAAAGAATAACTAGGGCATTAAAAATTGGTTTTTTAATGGTATATTTTAAATTATACAATCTAAACGTTTCGATAACACTTACAATTATCTTCGCCAGTAGTAATATCTGTTAAAATTGTTTAAGATGTTGTAAACAATTTTGTCAAAATTGAAAAATTAAAACATAAACATCAACCTGCTATCAACATAACAGTTTGAGAAACGTATAAAACCCACTATAGAATTAAATTATAGTAAAGAATAACTAGGTCATTAAAAATTAAATATTGTTAAATTGTCTTAAAGATGACAAATCAGAACACCCTCTAACAGTCGAAGGCTAACAATGATAAATGTCAGCCAAAAACACATTTAACAAAATTAAATCGAGCTATGATGTTAGTGTAAAGTTGTGAAAAACTTCAATTTCAAAATGATAGAAGCATTCGCAAATAAAAACATGACATCAAATAAAATAATCCAGTTATATCTTTGTCATTAAGTGCAAGTGTTCTGATTTGTCATCTTTAAGACAGTTTAACAATATTTAATTTTTAATGACCTAGTTATCCTTTACTATAATTTAATTCTATAGTGGGTTTTATACGTTTCTCAAACTGTTATGTTGATAGCAGGTTGATGTTTATGTTTTAATTTTTCAATTTTGACAAAATTGTTTACAACATCTTAAACAATTTTAACAGATATTACTACTGACGAAGATAATTGTAAGTGTTATCGAAACGTTTAGATTGTATAATTTAAAATATACCATTAAAAAACCCAAAAAGATAAGTATTTTATTATATTGTGTGACTAATTTTTGGATAAACTTTACTTCACTGTAAGTTTAGAGTATACGAGGGACAAGCCATTATTATTGAGAATAAAGGAACCAGTGTAACTTTTTCAAAACTTTATTTTAGATATGTTCAAAGTAGTTGCCTTCTGCTATACTGCACTAAGCCATTATTTTCTTCCACTACTTAAATTCTCCAACCCAAGCAGCTTTAGGAATACTATTAAAATAACACTGAACAGCAGCATCGATCTCTCACTCTGAAAAAAAATACCTTCTTCCTCGTAAGTTCTTTTTTTGCCCAAAAAACAGCCATACTTCCGGCAAACAGTGTTCGACGTGCCATTTAGCTGTGACAGTCTTCTGCTCGTCTAGCATAATAACGGTCTCTAGACCGGTACTTCTAAAGAACACAGCGTACATTACTTTCTTAAATGATCGCTGCTTTCGGATTATTGTTGGTGTGGCCTCGCCTTCATGGATCCACACGCGACTCCCTTATCGAGTTGGCATGTCGAAAAATGGTATAGAAGTTTTATGTCCTGTTACAGTTTTCGACAAAATTTGGTGTCCACGATTCTTAAACAATGTTAGGGTACTCATTCTGCTTTTTGAAAATGATATGAAATGATGGAGTACAAAACGACTTACGATTTTTTTCATATGAAGGTGGTCGTGTATTATTGTTTTGACAGATGAGGATCCAATCCCCCGTTGAGCCTCTATTACGGCATAACTGGTTCTGTTATCTGCTTCCATAATATTCTTCACAGCAGTAACGTTTTCCTTTGTCACAGCGGTAACTAGTTTTTGTCTTAGTTTTGGCTTGCTTTTTATTTATAGAGAATGCCTTCCACTCTCGAAAAAGTTCCCCACTTCACTGTAAAGACCGGTTTTTATCAAACAAATTTTATCCGAATCGCCATTCATTTATGCGTGAATAAACGTAATTTGATAACTTCTTTGCATTTAGCGAATTAGTGTAGTGAAATATTTTTCCGTTACCGTCTACCTTGTATGAGGTTTTTTCAGGGGGTTTTCCTAATACACATGCAGCGGGATGGTCACTGTGTATATGCACACCATGTGCGGCTGCTTACGCGAATGCAGTTGTAGTATTTTCTCTCTCAGAACCCTAACTCCTTTCCTTCCGGTGCTATCCTGACCACATCCATCCTTAATCCCACCATGCAATCCATGATTGTGGCTGAAGGAGCTCGGAAATCTTAAGCAGCCCGCCCCTCCCCCCTTAGGGAGGGAATGAAATACGTGGTGTTTTCCTTTTTTTTAATTAATAGGCTTAAAACCAATTGCAGCAAAACATTTTGTTATATTTAATCGTACAAAGTCGTACATATAGATATAGGTATAAGAAAGAAATTAAAGTATAAACGTACATATAAGTTACAAACCGATAACAATCAATTGTGATCGCATTAAATAACTTTTTCTACAACCGCCTAAATAAGACGCTATACAGGTTGAATCACGACCGACGTCACGAAGTTCTACGGCGAAGCGGCATATAATCGTTAATTTCTAATACAGTGATATTATATAAGTCAATATGAGCAACACTTTAAAAATATTTTTAAATATACAAGGTGTTCCAAAAAAAGTGGCATATCAAAGTTATGTTTTTTTAAATGACACACCCCGTATATTGTTGCAGTTTTGAATTTTACATAAAAAATAAGTAGCACCTTCATAAGGGTTCCCTATACCTACATACAGAGTTATATCATTTTTCTGAAAATGTACGATTTTAGGAAAAATTAAATATCTCCTAATACATTTACTCTTAGGTTTAAGTAAAATACTACTCTCTTGGTCTATTTATTGACCGAATAGTAAACACCTCTTTACAGGGTGTTCATTCTTTTTCAGTTAAATTAGTAGATTCATACTGAAATATTTGGCTTATTTTATACGCTTATCGTTTAGCGTACTTAATTACCTTTTAACTTCTATAAGCGTTTCCAATATCTAATCCTTCAAATTTTTCACTTATTTAATAATTTTAGGAAGTTGTCTGTTCCTGTATCATTTGTAGATTGAAATATCCTCTCAAAATGCTTACTCTTAACGATTATTGGCTAATGTAACACGTTTTCAAATTCAAATCTTAGCAACTTTAAATTAAACGTTTATAAAGTTATTTCCACACTATGTAGATTAAACTATAAACCGCAATAGACTTTTTATTCACTTATCTTTACTCTGGATAACCGTAACAAAAAATTGTCACCTTTCAAAGCTCTGACGATGCTTGACTCGTCCAAGCGAAACCGATCAGCTTCAGTTTTAAAAAATAAAATCAAACTTTAAAAAACCTATTTCGATGTTTAGTTTAATCTACATAAGGCAGCGGTTTCACTGAGTAAGGATATAAATCATGTACACAATGGAAACTAACAGTTTATTTATGTGGTGTGATAATTTGGTCAAAAAATTAAAATACAATTACAATAAATGTTCGATATGATATCCTCCTTCTTGAATACACAGTGCTATTCTTTTTTCCAACGAACATCTTACGGTTTGCAACATATCAGCGGTGACCGTCTCAAAAGGATTTCTGATTCGTATTTTCATATCATCTGCAGTGCTGTGCTGTAAACTAAATTTTTGGTATAGCCCCAAAAGAAGAAATCCATGGATATTAGTTCAGGAGATCTAGGTGGCAAGGCAATTAGTCTACCTCTCCCAATCCCCTTACCAGGAAAATTCCTATTTAAATATTCTCTAACAGCACATGAGAAATGTGCATGTGCCCCATCTAATTACAACTACATATTTTGTATAATACTTACAGGAATACTTTCTAAAAGTTCCCAATCAAGAAAATACGGGCCAATAAAGTGATTGCCAACATTTCCACCATGCACATTAACACTCCATCGATTTTAACGATCTCAGCTCAATGTCGTCACTTTTGAGCAGTGCAGGTGAGTACATGGGAAAATAGAATTTCCAGGTGCAAATGAGGAATTACGACTAATTATTTTTATACTGCTTTCTTCTAGTTGATAGGTCGAAAATGACGAAAAACCTAGTGCCGTACAAAAGCAGTGGTACCGGAAGTAAGTACAAATTTTTTGTTCGCCGATAATTGAAGAACCAATATAGGTAATTTGTTACTGTACCGGGTGACCAGAACGCAAAGTGCTATTTCTCGGAAACCATTCGTCGTCGTAGAGAGTTGCGGTAAAAAATTTTATTATTAAAGCGGCCAAAAAAATATTTTCAAATTTGCAAGATGACACCAGGGGGTGTAACCGCATTCCTAAACTTTTACAGTGATTATTTACTGAAATCCACCTAGTAAAAGTACCAAAAAATTATATGCTTTTCAAAGCTCAGCTTTATTGGAGTAATTTTTGTTTGGCGTATGTATTAAAATAAAGTGGTGGGGGGATTCAGTATTTTTTTAAATAAACAGCTGTAACTCCTAAACAACTGCACTGATTTTAATAAACTTAGTCTCGTTGGAAAGAGCATTTATTTCTCCATCAAATCTATCTTACCTGTAATATATTTAATTTTTAGTGATGCCGCTAGAGCGCGTTTTTTGATATAATATCAGAAAATTGTAAAATTCTCTAAAAAATTAAATGCAACAATATGACTTTTTTTCATAAACATGAGATGAAATCATCCCTAAATAGGTTAGTGAAAACCGCATCTCGATATCTTATTCATACCCTAAAATATCGAAGAAACAAAATTTAGTTATTATAAAATTTGAAAAAGTTGATATTACACCGGTACTTATTCTTATTTATTTGTCTTTTTTCAAAATTCAATGAAAAACTTCATCATTTTATAATTTTTAAATTGAAAAATATTTTCCACGGTCTTTTTTTGGCCACTTTAGTAATAAAACTTTTTACCGCACCTCTCTGCGATGAATAGTTTCCGAGAAAGAGCACTTTGCATTCTTATCTGGCCACCCGGTACAGCATTTCTCTAATTACTTTTCTATACTTAGACAGATACATTACCATTAACGTCCTACATATTTCCAGTAGAGGGGTGAAAAGCCGGAGGTCGTAACCCTTATCCCTTAGTGATATGATGATTTGAAACAACATAAAATTGAATGATATTGGAAGTACTTCACGAATAGATAACATTTTACAGCTTGCCCTACATTTTTTGTGGAATACATAGGTGTCTGGGGAAAATTACTTCTCTCCCAAAAGAGTGACTTACCGGTGACGTTTATTTGTACGGAATTAACATAGGTTGTTTGTATGTATATATATATATATATATATATATATATATATATATATATATATATTGAGATGTTCAGAAAGAGGTAATAGAAGTATCGGACAGCTTACATGACATTTGGGTAATAAAAAGGGGTGATTTCTAGCTCGATACATGTGCAAGACTATTTTATATAAATCTGGTTCACGATGTGATTAAAATAAATTTGTTTGGTATAAATTAGTCTGAATATCATTTACTTAGTTTGGTTTTATCATAAAAAGCAATTTGCTGCTAACAAAATTGTCAAGAATGTTAAATATAACCATTTTCGTAAAGTCATTTTAGTATTGCAATTATTGCAATAAAAGTCAATTTTTCAAGGGTATTTTGGCAAGTGAACACTTTACAGGTGTTTAAACGTGGACTATATAGTTAGGATTATGTTAGGGATAATGTATGTTTAGTTTTTGAATGCAGGAAATACAAAAATTTAATAAAAGGGTTATAATATGGACAGTTGAGACATTTTTCGCACATATTTTTGGAAGCGAATTAGTGACAAAAATTATGTTACAAGTTTAACAATAAGAACAACATATAGAACAATTTGGTATACAGACATTTATAGTGCCGTACATTTATATAGTGAAACATTTAATAAGAGTGTTAGACGATGAAACTTTTTCAATGCAACACTATATAACATTATGCATTGCAAATAGTTAGTGAGAATAATAAAGACAAGAAGTACAAACCTTAAACATAACATTTTAAGTGTTAAAAACATTTTTAAATATGAATTATTTTCATTTTTAGATTTAAGTTTGGTTAGGTTGTAATTTTTAGGTTTTTTACATAATTTTATATTTTTTTCAAATTATTAGACTTAGATTTTGCTCTTAAAGCAAATAATAGATGTTCTTTCTTAATATGACACAGTTTTTATAAGGATACAGCGCTTTTCTCCGCAAAATTATGTTAATTCTGAGGTGAATTTTAGATAATATTACAAAAGCGTAAAATTTTCTTTAAATTAAAGATTTCCAACACAAAAGATATGTATTCTAGTGTAAAATGTTCTCAGAATTCCATTTTTGCAATTAGTTTTAGTATAGCTTGTAAGTGTAAATAGTTATAAGCTTATTTAAGTTAGATTAGGTTACTTCGTATATTAATGTTAGGAATTATAGCTTGTTAGGTGTCTTTTTGTTCAAAATTTTACGTAGTTTTCATTTCCGTTTTTAATTTTTAATTTCGATGATGTATAAGAAAGTTACGGCCAAATTTCCATTTGTGTCCAATTTGTAATTTAGATCCACCAATCATAGCCCTAGTTACTTTTGCAATATGGCTGTAAAAAAAATGAACTTTTGGTAACAACCAGAAACATATAAAAGCAAGCGCTCAGGAAATCACTCTCTCTCTAGAATTTGTTCAAAAGTGTAAAAGGTTAAAACAGTGTTGTGAAATTTGTGTTAAAGAGTAAGTTCATAACCTAATTTAAATTCGTCAAGAAGTTATACTTTACGAAGATTACGTTCGAGAGCACTTGTTTTTATATCGACGGTTTAAAATAAATAATTCGGTCTCCGATACCTGTCGTTTTTGAAAAATATTTTTGTTCGTGTTAATTTGTGTCACGATTTTGTAAAGATTTGCTTTTGTGTTATCCAACTTAAATTAATTCCTTTTTACCAAATTAAAACCCACTTTATTTGGTTAATGCTGTTTTATTTCTTCGGACAATTTCTTTTAAACAAAAATTGAATCGGTAGCTAAAAATAAAAGTGTTATCAACAAAATTTTGGATATTTAAACATATTTTTAAAACGATATCACTCATTAAGCTTTAAAATTATTTAAATAAACAGTTACCGAAATAAAATAAGTGGTTGGAGTTTGCCGATTTTGGAGAAAACATCTTTAAGTTTGGAAGTTGGTGTCTTCGACAACCAAGAATCAAGTCGCAGTATATGGGTGATGGTAACAACTGTAATCGAGTGGACATTGCCTGCATCCAGTTGGAGTTTTCCGAAGACATCAATCTACAGTGAGGACAGTATATGTGAGTCACAAATGTTAATAACCCTACTCGTTGTGAACATTCATTGATAAAATTTCCTGCAATTTATATTTGTTACATATATGTTTTTGGTTAAGAATTTTAAATATTTACTTGTGTAAACACCTGTAAAGATATTAACTTATTTTCTTTTTCTAAATTTTCATTTTGGTTCTAAACATTAAATTTTCTAAATTAATTATTTGACATCTTTGACAGTTTCTAATTTCACTTAAGTTCATTACAACGCATGCGTTGATAGCAAATTACATTCAGAACAATTTTTATACTTTCAATGTAATTATATAAAGGGTATTTCTTATACACATTTCCAGATTCAAATTTTTAACTTCAAACTAAATTCCCTGAACTCTATCCCCATTTGAGATCTGAGCTAGTCCGGTGCACACACATAAATAAAAAGCTAAAATATTACTTCAAGCATTATTAATAACATTTAAAAAAATTAATATTTCCCAAACTAAATAATATTAATATATTTTATTCCTCACAAACTTATAAGTCGTCAGCATCCCAATATATATATATATATATATATATATATATATATATATATATATATAGGGTCCGGCAACTTCGAGCGCCTTCTTCTATATCTTCCGTTTTATATAAGCTAGATTAATAAAATTTGGAATGCAGTTATAGTTTAGTTGTGTGCATATGTGTGCAACTGTTGAAAAATAAAAGTTATCTAATTTGTATGAGAATAAGTACAAAGAGAGAGCTTCCATTTAATGTAAAGGAAATAAAATAATTGCATACAGGGTGCTTATTATTGACTTGCCAATTAACCATTATTCGAACTAGTAAAAGTTTACTTTTTCAAATGAAACACCCTGTATATTATTACATTTTTGGTTTCTACATATTAACCCTTATCAGTTCGCCATACAACTTCCTATCCCTAAATATAGCCGTTTCCGAACTATTTTCAATTTTTCAAAATGTATAAGATTATTGAGACATTTTTAAATCTATGGCCTCTTATAGATAAAAAAGAACATCATAAAACAATTGTATTATACATTAGAAAACGCAACAGAAACTGTTATATTATGATAGAAGACTAATTACAATTTTTGTACTGGAGGCATTGCATGTTAACAAGAATTTGACAAATATTTACTTCAATTTCAAGTAAAATTCTAAAATCAAGTGTGCTTCTTATAAAAATTAAATGTTTGACGTAAATAAATAAAACTGTAGTTAACCAATTACGAGTGTTATTGTTAGTAATCAATATTTTTATAAAATGAATTTTACACAAAATGAGTTAGTTGATATGATATTCGTGTTGGGTGTTGCAGAAAGAAACTGTTTATTGGCCACCAGCATTTATGCTGAAAGATATACAGATAGAAGACATCCAAACGTAAGATCGTTTCAGAAAGTTATCAGTAGATTTATTGCAACTTCATGTGCTTCAAACATTAACGAGTTAAACCTTCTACAAATGAAGATAATCAATTGAGGGTTCTTCTTGCTATCGAAGAGGATCATCACAGAAGCCAAACGGACATAAGTGAAATAGTTGGTATAAGTGAAAGATCAGTAGGCCGTATTTTAAAAAAGAATCGCTTACATCCCTATCATATTCAGTTACACCAAGAATTGAGCGATGCAGACTTCAAGCTTCAAGCATCGAGTAAGATTTTGTAACTGGGCCAGAGAAAAAATTACTCAAAACCCAAATTTTTTTTTTATATTTTATGGACAGACGAATCCACATTTCATAAGAATGGATTTGTTAATACACATAATTTTCATTATTATTCCTCAGAAAATCACATTTATTAAGACAATTTGGTAATCAACATAAGTGGTCTTGAAGTGTCTGGGGTGCCATCGTTGGGGATTATGTCATCGGTCCATTCTTTTTTTATGGATACTTGAATGGTGAGAAGTACCTTAACTTTTTGCGTACCGATTTACCGGGCTTATTAGAAAATATTACTCTTGATATTAGAGCCACAATGTGGTTTCAACATGATGGCGCTCCTGCTCACTACCCTGCAGATGTAGGAGATTATCTCAATAGAGTCTTTCGAAATAAATGGATTGGGCGAAATGGACCTGTGAGGTGGCCAGCTTTTTATGGGGATACATAAAAAGTATTGTCTATAGGGAACCACCAACCACTGTCGAAGATATGCGTAATCGTATAACACAGGCTTTTCATAGCATTACTCCTGAGTTGTTGCGCAGAGTTGAACAATCTTTTAAAGATCGACTTCAGGTCTGCATCCGAGAACACGGACAACATTTTGTACAATTATTATAAATCATTATCGCTAATGATTAGCGTTAATTTTTTTTTTTATTTCATTAGTTTTGTATTTTTAGAAATAATTTTAATAATTATAGTGTATTAATTTCTCTTGCGTTTTTTAATTTGCAGTACAATTGCTTTCCACTGTTTTTTTTTCTATTTATACGAGGCCATGGATTTAAAAAAAAACATCGATCGTTTCATGTTGTAAGTATAAATGGCTCAGATCTTAAGTTTTCAGACCCTATTACTATGTTGGGAATGACTGTATTTTCAAATTTTTGAATGGGTTGACCATCTTGTATCAGCTATCAAAGCAGCTGCTCGTAAAATAGATCTTTTGTGCTTATCTAAGCAGTACTTTTCCGCCCGACAACTCTGTTTGTTGTATAAAGCCCAAATTCGACCTCTTCTAGAATATAATTTTCACTTATGGATCGGTGCTCCTCAATATGCTCTCAATAACGTTGATCGTATGCAAAAAGGAGCAATTAGGTTTATAAATGTCCCGTCCTTAACTTCTGACGTGCATTCCCTTAAGCATAGAAGAATCGTTTTAGCGCCTTCTTTGCATTATCGGTGTTACAATGGCTATAGCACTGCTTAATTACATTCGTTAATCTCGGGACACCTTTGCTAGAAATACTCGGTTCGCTCATTCACACCATCAGTATGCAATACAAATCTCCATTTGTCGTGCCAAACGGATGCAATTCACAATCTTCTACGCGGCTACTAAGCTCTTGAGTGATCTCCCAAGTTCCTGTTCTCCTTTCACCTATAATATGAACAAATATAAAGTAACCGTTCATAAGCATCTCTTGGCAATTCAATATTCCTCTATCCATCATCCTCAGTGTTTCTATTCGCACGGTAGGTCAATCTTAGCCTGTTTAAGTCCACAACTATTAAAACAAAGTTTCTTGTAAGATCCGGCGACGTTTCGGCAAACTGTCATTTGTGATCTCCAGGTCGCGTTCTTTATTAATTATACCTTCGCTAACTTTTACTTTTTCTATTTTCTCTGCCTTACTTTTTTTTCCGTTTTACTAGTGTTTGGTTTTTTCTTGTGCAGTACATATGAAACCTATTGTGTGTTGGTGGTTGACGGTTTTAGCCTAGTGCTAATTTCCACATATTAGGCAGTCTCTGCGCGTCATTAAGGCTGTTTGTGATTTTTTGCAACTTCGCTTGATGTTTTCTTAGATGTTTTGCTGATGTTATCCTTCTGGTTTTATTAAAGTTGATATTGTGTGGTGTCGATTGCACAAGTTGTGATGAGATAATGTTGTGGTCATTTCCATTGTATTTTACTTCCATATGTAAACATTATCTTTACGTGATCTCGATTCAAATGTTGTGGAAATCAATTCAGTTCTTCGTTCCCGTGTGTCCGGATTATAAAAGTGTCGTCATCATATCCTAGCCATAACTTTTGTCTGTGGCCGATTTAGTAGTTTTTATATGTCATGCCTATTCGTTTATGAAACCAGTCTTAAGAGATACATTGACAAATTATTTAGTCATTTAAGCATTGGATTTATTATTGTAAAGAAACCGTTTACTGATACTGAAAGAGTGTTATTTTTTTTCTAAGTTTGGTAATTTAGTACAGCTGTTGACCAGTATATATTAATTTGAGTGGTTAAGATCAATTAAGATATGGTCGGTGGGATTTTATTTGAAGTCAAGTTACAGCAGCAATATTTTATGGTGAGTTTATGAATTATTTAAAGCTAATAGTGCCGAAAAGTGAGAGCTAGATACTGTTTTTTTTTTGGAGAATCACGTTTCAGGCACGACCTATGGAATTAGCGTGCCGAGTTATTGTAACCTGTTCGAAGTACCAGAAGGTAGTTTCGCGTACTTTTCACCGTTATATACTAGTCCATCTCCATTTGTTCGCGTACTTTTTGCCGGGATCAAGACAGGGTGGCGTACCTAACATGACCTTTTTAGACTTACCGCTTAACTGAACTAAAATTTTTAGTAAAATTCTCGGCACCGACAGCGAACTAGGTAACCTTTGCGGTTATATGCCTGTGAGGTGTTCTAATACCGTTTGAACCCGTTACAACGTATTAAAAAAGAGGTTGCATAATTATTCTAAAAAAATATTATTATTAAAATTACTACATTTTTCACTTTGTAGGTTGGAAGGTCATATGTTGTTCTACACCAGATCTTTATAAATGTAAGTCAAACAACTTATATATTTTCGTTGTATAGGTGAATCTTTTTACGTTTGGCTTTATATTGAATAAGCATGCAAGGTTGGAAAAATTTTCACTAAACCTTTACTAGTTTAAAAATTATTAATAATTTTATTAAATACATGAATAAAAAGTTTACCTCGACTTGGATTTGAACTTACGACAATTGCTTTGCTAGAGTGACGCTGTAATAAACTGAGCTATCGAGATACAAGCCCCAATCGATGTAAATTTGGTCTTCATGTATGTAGAACTGATGTAAATTCTAAATATAATGAGATTATAGTTAAATTACTTATATTAACGGAATGTTAGCCTTGACTAATATTAGATTATTATTAGTTTTTGTAATGAACGAATAAGTTTATAACAAAAATTTATAATAACTTTACTAGTTTAGATTATATTTATGTAAAATACGTCTAAATACTTTCCCGCAATAAAGTAAGCATTAACATACCTACCATTATATAAGCTTATCAGATAGTATTTAAATACATTTATTTTTATACTGGGGAATGTAGTAAGTTATTACATCATATTTTGCATAAAATTAAATATGCTACTATTACTTGGTGTGATTTATGGTGTAATGTAGATTGAAGATAAATAATAAACGCAACTTATGTGTATGGATAATTTCTTTTAATTTAAAATACAACTCATTATTACATAAACACGCACTACAATAATAAAGCATGAAATTATTCTTTCAACAAGCTCATACAGTATATACTTCTATAAAAAATTGCTCTAAGGGCTCTACTATAAAATAGCCAACACTATACTGTGTTTTTCCATAGAAAATGAAAAATTAAAAACTAAAGACCATCACCATATCATTCATAATTTCACGCAGTTTGAAGAACGTGATAATTCAGTGAGTTCGTACAATGAAGTCATTTTAAGAAACTTTGATAAATAGTAAAGTTAAAAACGTAAATAGACACATTACGAAATTAAACCTACTACTTCTTAAGCATAATGGGATTCTTACATCGGAGCTAATTGGTCCTGTGATAACGCAATCTACGTAACATTCATTAGGTATCGAGTTCGATCCTCGTTACTTTCTACCTTGTAGGAGGTTTTTTCAAGAGCATGATCACTGCCTATACGCACATCATGTGCGGCTATTGAGACGAATGCTGGGGTAGTATCTTCCCTCTCACAACCCTAACTCCGTTCCTTCCGATCATATACTAACCGCACCCATCCTCAACACCACCATGCATATGTACGTAATGTATATGTGTATACTGCGGGATGGAATGACAAACGTTTATTCTCTTTGCTTCTTGTAACCATTATAGAAACAGCTATGCCTCACTTCGTTCTTTCCGATCACATCCATTCTAATTTTTTATCACTTATACATTTAAAATTAGTAGTAGTAACCTAAATTGTTACTGAAGAAGTGAAACAAGCTCAAACATTTCGATTATATAGCTTTTTCTTCTTTTTTTTCTTGTCTTGTGTCATTCGCAATGCGTCAGTTGCAACAAGTACGATTTCCCGCAAAACATGAACAATATTTTGGTTAATGTGCTGGTGGATATAGAGAATTGGCCAATTCCTTTAATTGAAGGTACAGAATGTGGAAGCAATATTTGTACCCTCTTCAACTTACCAAGCAACATATACTGTCAGTTATTATAATACAATCAATTAATGTCCACTCTTGTAAACTAATACTACTTGTTAAAAAAGTGTGCTACAACAAAGTTGGGGACCAGCAAGTGATGCGTTCTGCTCACCCGCCTAGCAATACTAATAAGTGCACTTGTTAAATTAATTTTTATTAAACAATATCTGTATTACATTTAAGAAGCAACTGAGTAACGAATGATGAGAGATGTGTCATCTTATCGCATAAGCTGCATTGTGGTCGTAGAATGGGTAACTATGTGTTGGCTTGCAGGATAAGCTGTTGTGGGCAGGGTTTGTAACTTGTATGGGATTGCAAGATGGCGTAGATAAAAAACATTTCCTTTTGTTTGGTTCCGTTTGACGTTTTCTTCTCGGCAAAGTCATGTGACGTTTAAGCCCTTTAAGACAGGCTAATTTTGACTTGAAGGGATAATATTTGATGGCGGTTCCACTATGGTCATCATCTACAAAACAGCGGTACTGCATGATTTCAAAAAAGTTCATAAGGATGTACACCAATTTACGTTGTAAAATTTAGTAGTGCAGTTGAAACATTGTTTATTTCCATATCCACTTTTGAGTAATGGCATTAAATACGTTAACAAGCAAGGTTAATTTTGAGTTGACTTGTAAACCGTTCGTGTTATGAACCTTTTACAAAAACTTATACTTTTAAATAGAGTGTAACGGGTTCAAAAGTCATTAAAACATTGCACGGCCGAATAATTGAATGTACCAACTAGCTCGTCGTGAGATCGTAGATTTGATTAAAATGTTGCAGTTACAACAATATGGTAAGTTTAATCAAATAATGTTTTGTATGACACCTTGTCTTAATGCGGTTAAAATGTATACAAACAGAAGAGGGTGCACTAGCATAAAAAAGAAAAAATACCACCAACGGTTCCCTGAGTCGATTCTGGAACGTAATGCTCCAAAACAATATACGTAGCTTATACTAGTCGGCACTCTTAACCTTTAAATTTTTACTAAACTCCACCCTGAATATTGTTGCTAAATTAAAATAAAGAAATCTACCCACTATTGGAATCAAATCTAGTTTACGCTCTAATCCAAATAAAAATACCCCGTCCCTATTTTAATTGCCATATACTCAAATTATGATAGTCACATAAAAAATACAGAAATATAAAGGGTTCACGCCCTTTAGAATAATTATACTGTTTCTTTACAAACAAAATTTAGCACGTAAAGGAAACTCAATAATTCTATTTAAACATCTATAAAAATCACTCTAAAACAAACAAACGTCTAAATACACTGTCAATTTCAACGTAAACAGCAAGACATTTTTTATCCGGTTACGGTTTAATAGTAAATCACTCCTTAAACCTTTAATAATTTTACAAAATTACTATTCCTTTCTCATGCTACTACAAAAGCGCTTTCGTTAGCTAAAGAAAGGGCACATGCCCTTTCACTTAAATATAATTATTTAATTATATCTTAAACCGAAATAATCACAAACTACGACGTGACCACAATCCAACATTAACTGAAGGAAATTAAATATCTCAAGATATACGTAAATAAATAACTAATTCTGTAAATATATCTATAACAAGACATAATGACACTTTTATTAATACTGTAAACTGGTGACGCATAATTTGTAATATTTAATAAAAACAAATGTCAAAAATCTTATTGCAAACCAAACAACGTTTATATTTATTGTAAACCAAAATAACAATGAGCACTTGAATATTTTTAACTTACACTTTAGGGCACCATAGTAAAAACAATAAAGGGATTCTCCACATCTCAGACATGCTTTGTCCGGTCGGCCGCTGTCCACTAATTATATTCCTCACAACACCCAACATTTGACTCCATTAGCTGATGGCTGGATACATTTACAGCCAGCAAGGCCCTAAGTACTTTCTTGGAGTATTGCAGTTACATCCAAGAATAACATCCAACGCGTGTGCTCAGCTGATACCCTTCAACACTCACGTTCCCTAACTACCCCACTTAATTACTGAAGTCTTTAAGAAAGCCGTTTACGGTTATTTTTCCTTTGGTGATTCTAGTGTACCTGGAAAACAAGCTTATTAAGATAAGGTGTATTCTGTAAACTTTTCATCAAAATAAGCTACTCGAAACGGAATAGCAATTCCTTTAAACTTCACCACTCTACCCGTTACTCACGGAAATAGTGGAGGTTGACTTAACGCCAGCGTTCTACCCACCGGGTATTAGCTCACGCACGACCTACTCAACTTGTCGCTCACCACACAATCAATGCTCTTCTTTCGCGATTCTTTCAGACTTCACCGTTTTAAACGAAATATAACCAGTCAGAAAGCTAAAATTCCTCCAAACCGTATGCTCGGTACTCTCGCGCAATTCTGATAAAAACGATCTAGAAAATACGACATTGCCACCAACTCCCAACGTTAGGGTGTCACGCAATAAAAATTGCAACCCCATCTGTTTTCGTCGTGGCTATACCTTGTAAAATCAACTCCAATTAAACATAATACAACAATCACAGTAGTCTACTCTTAATTTTCTTATCTAATCTAAGTTTGCAGTCTCGCGTCGTTTTATTCTCCTGATTCGACATTCGCACGATTCCTGCAGTAATCTTAATTACACACACCTTCCCGTGACGTAATTTCCGCTCAAAACTAAGCTATCTATTAACAATTACCTAAAATTAGAGTTATCCGCTATTCATTATAATAAAATTAGTCTTCGCTTATTTCTAATACCAGGATTAAAGGTAAACAACAATATCTAAATTATGCAATTTAGAACTTCAATATCCTTATGAAAAGGAAAATGAATGCAATAACCCTAAAACTAAATACAAATACTTTACATCAATTTCTACTAAACTCAAATAGCGTCAAATTCCCCATGAAACAGGACTAAATCTGTGCTTCGAAGACTTTATAAATGAATATAGGTACTTAAATTTTCAATAAAATCATACAAAAACTAAGACTATCACAATTTTCTACTACAATTTCTACACATGGTGACAAGATTTGAAATAAACAGTAATATTGCGTATAAAAAATCCGCGCGATAGTAAAATAAACTTTTAAAGTGATACTTTTAAAACAGTAGAGGTTTTGGATATTACAAAATAAAAGTTACGGCTCAACTTAAACAGTCAATACTGAATACTGAATACGTGCGTATGCACCGATCAAGGGTATAGACTTTTCAATAACCGGGTAACGAAGTGAACTAAATTTTTAGGTCAGTTGTAAACATTAAAATAAGGCATTTAGTAGACTGCCTAGTTAATAGAAGTGGTGAAGGAGGGGTGCATCTCTGGAACACTTAGGTTAGCGCAGACAAAGATAAGGTCTGCTGTTTGACGTTAAGAGGCCTTTAATTAGGATAATTTCTTTCGAAGAAAAAGGCGATTTATAAGTAAAACAAATGTAACTGTTGTGTAGTAAAAGAACGATTATCTTAAAAAGGGGACGTTATAGAAATTATTATTAATTATCATTAAGGAGCCATTAATTGGGTTATAAGGACATTCAATTATAATTACTTCCTTTATTTATGGAAAATTTGGGACACTGGAACTGTGGCAGGATCTATAACAAACAAAATAACCCACGTACCACACAAAATTAAAAAACACCGAACGCGTTCGGTGTTTTTTAATTTTGTGTGGCACGTGGGTGTATTTTGTTTGTTCCTTTATTTATGCGCAGTTTAAAAATAGAATCAGATTTAGTGGGAACAAATCTAATTAAATCATTCTTTTGATTTTGATGTTACTTCTCTGCGAAAGACAGTTTTCTGAGTCAAATTACACCAAGACACAACAGTCCAGTTTAACAAATCTTTTGTTGCTTTTGGCTACATTTATAAACGTTGCCTTGAAAGTAGATTTCTTTTAGGCAAGCCATTACGAAATTTGACTACTTTTATGTCGTTTATTGAATTGAACATACAATATAGAACTTATATTCGTAACATGTAACAACCTTTTTTCTTTTTTTTTTTTTTTTTTTTTTTTTTTTTTTTAACAAGTTTAAATTGCCAGTTTTCAATTCTACACATTAATAATTAAAAACTTTTCTAATATTATGCCAAATAGATGAACGATTCTTAAATTAATGTACTTTTTAATACAACCAAAAAAAATTTTGTTACACACCCCCTTCTAAAATTTGGACTCGGAGATCACCAAAGCGGAGATTCCAAACACTAAGCTAATAAATGAAATTATTAAAATTTAAAAAAAAAAATACAAAATGTTAAGCTAATTAAAATATAAGCAATATTGAAAAAATAACAAGAAAATGTACAAAGAAGTACGGAAAATGTGGTGATGTCGGTCAGGAAAGACCCCTCACAACACCAAAAAAGCTAATGACGCGCTACCACCCGCACACGCACTAGTCGAGAATCAAGGACCCGAAACCTTAAATAAAGTAAAAACTTTAACTGGTGGGGTTAGTAAAGCAAACCACCATCAGAAGAGCAAAATGAGTATCCGGTAAAAAAAAATTTGAATCTAAGGTAAAAAACGAACGGAAACCGTAACCTACCATGACCTGAAGGGACAGTGGGCAGAGAACCCGGAAACGGTCATCGTGCAACTTCATAAAAAATCAAGGCTAAACGCCACTCTACTCGAGAGTATAAAAATAGAAAAAAAAATCCTTTCGGACTAACAATAAATAATCGCGAGACTTGAGGTCGAGAGAGAGCGGTTCAATTACCCTACCCCGGTGGTCTCAAACCAAGCCTCCTAGGTACATAACACAACTACCACTGTCACGTTCGATAAGTGAGTCAAAATCGGTAAACCCTAGATATTTTAAAACTAAAGCCTTTGCTTTTTTTAGGCACCTTTTCACCTTTTACTTACTTTTTAAGTACTTATTTTTCAAGTATGCACTTTTATTTTTTTACGTACTTATTTTTTAAGTACGCAACTTTTTAATCACTTAATTTGTATATTTTAATTGGCAAGTTTTACATGAGTTACCTTTACAACGCAAGTTCTACATTCTTTTACAAATAAATTTGGCGAATAAACTTCAAGGAAATTCCATATTTTAAGGATAACTAAGCAAGACATTGACCTCACCATATGAACCATTCTGCTTCATAGTACCTGTAAAAGTGTATATACAGAACAGTTAAAAGGTAAAGTTTTTATAATTTAGTATAGTTCATGACTTTTGAATTTTTTCTCGTTTTCAAACATATATTAAATAAACTTATGTAACTTGTTATATTATTTTCATTTGTGTTAATTGTTTTTTTTAGTATTCAATAACTAGGTTTTGTTGTTCCTAGATATATATATATATATATATATATATATATATATATATATAAAGAAAGACAACATGGCGCTCGAGAATTTATTATTTTATTCATAATTTTTTGATAACATTTTTGGAATTAAGTGAAAATAATCAAGCAGAAAAGAAGCAACTAGCATTCCAGGTAGGTTAACCAAACTCTAAATTAGAACCCACCCTTATATTCATCTACCAATGATCCGACGGCACTTAGCGATTATTGTATAACCTTAACTTAAGCCAAAGTATAAAACAATTATTAAAAGGCGTCAAAGTATATCAATTACAAACGGAAAATTATAATATTAATAGCGGTTCCAAGTGTATAAACACTAAAACTGGGCCAACTTATAACATTAAATAAAAACGATGATGTAATATACCATTCGTAATTGATCAAATAATGTAATTAATATAAAAAATTACCTTTTAATAATCCCTAAGTGCCGTCGGATCATCGGTAGATTAATATAAGGGTGGGTTCTAATTTAGAGTTTGGTTAACCTACCTGGAATGCTAGTTGTTTCTTTTCTGCTTGATTATTTTCACTTAATTCCAAAAATGTTATCAAAAAATTATGAATAAAATAATAAATTCTCGAGCGCCATGTTGTCTTTCTTTTATATATATATATATATATATATATATATATATATATATATATATATATATATATATATATATATATATATATATATATATATATCTAGGAACAACAAAACCTAGTTATTGAACACTAAAAACAATTAACACAAATGAAAATAAAATAACAAGTTACATAAGTTTATTTAATATATGTTTGAAAATGAGAAAAAAATTCAAAAGTCACGAACTATACTAAATTATAAAAAAACTTTACCTTTTAACTGTTATATACACTTTTACAGGTACTATGAAGCAGAATGATTCATATGGTGAGGTCAATGTCTTGCTTAGTTATCATTAAAATATGGAATTTCCTTGAAGTTTATTCGCCAAATTTATTTGTAAAAGAATGTAGAACTTGCGTTGTAAAGGTAACTCATGTAAAACTTGCCATTTAAAATATACAAATTAAGTGATTAAAAAGGTGCATACTTGAAAATAAGTACTTAAAAAGTAAGTAAAAGGTGAAAAGGTGAAAAAAAGTGCCTAAAAAAGCAAAGGCTTTAGTTTTAAAATATAATGAGAAAAAATAACTTACCACCAAAATTCTAATGGCACCAAAATATAAAAAAATTAAGTAAAAATCATACTTATTGCTGTTAACATTCAGTATTAAGTGAATTAAGAAAAGCTTTCAGAATAACTCAAGTGTATTTCCCCAAAAAATCTTAACGCTTGCACGGATACATTAATATAAATCCAATTTTTTAAGAAAGGGAACTAAAACTATTTATGTAATATTACACCCAAAAGATTTGTTCTAGGAAATGCCAATTAAATTGCCAGTTTTCAATTCTACACATTAATAATTAAAAACTTTTCTAATATTATGCCAAATAGATGAACGATTCTTAAATTAATGTACTTTTTAATACAACCACAAAAAAAAGGTTGTTACAAACTGTTCATCTCATTAGTCATTATTTCTCCATTTTTATATAAAAATATTAATTTCGACTTGAACCGAACTAAATCATACTTGGAAACGTTTAATGTATTAATTATAAAGAATTTAAAAACAATAGTTGTGTGGAATATAAGTACAATTTAAGCAACGGTCGTTATGTCTGTTTTTAATTTAGAAGAGGGAACAATTAATCAACGTTTTGTGCATATTTATTATTGCTTAGTGGGAGAATTATTTCTCAGTTTAAAAATTAATAGATTTTGTTATTATTTTCGAAATTGTATGTTATTTAAAATACTTATCTTTTGTGTTATTTAATCGTGTACTTTCTTTATATTTGATATAGATTTAAAGGTTTCGGTAACAATTACAGTTATGGTAATATCTTGAAGAATTACGTGAGATGTTAAAACTAATTTATGAAATACATAAACCAATTTGTTTTAACATACCATGTAATTATTAAAAATTACCATTTACTGAGGACGATAACTGTAATTGTTCTCGAAGCGTTTAAATTTATACAAACGATAAAGTAGCACACTATTTAATTACCCAAAGGATAAGTCTTTTAATTATGTGTGATAATTCTAAAAGTTTACGTTTCCATAGGGGTTATTTATTTATCATTATTGTTGGTAATTGTATATGTAAGTAGAATGAGGGTAGGTGAGGACAAAATGGAGTGGGGAAGTCACGCCCACGTGGCCTTGGTCATTTCCAACCCCTACTTTGACGGCTTCTTTTGGGGGGACGCTTTTAACCCCTTGATGTGATTTTCAGCCCCTTGACGCTATTTTCACCCCTAACTAGTGTCCTTTTGTCTGTATTAAGAGCCTTTTTCGCAGTTCAGCCCCTAGAAGTTAGGCAATCCGCGCGCAGGGGGGGAGGCGGGGTAGGCACATGAACCTGGGGGATGAGGTTAAAGTCCAATTATTTTAATTATGAGTCATAACCAAACTCCGCGGCCATTTTGTTTTTTACTATGACGTCATAATCAAATACCGTGGCAATTTTTATTCTAGTTATGACGTCATAATCAAAGTTCCCTGCCATTTCGCTTTCAATTATGAGTCACAATTAAATTGCTGGAGACCGTCGTGCAGGGGAGAGTGAAGGGGAGATCAAAGCACAATTATTTTAATTATGAGTCATAATCAAATTTCCCGACATTTTGTATGACGTCTTAATCAAAGCCCTTTTGGCGGGAGAAATAAATTCAAGATGATGACCTGAAATCGTATTCTATCAAATCACCTTGTTATTACCGGTAATAAAAAGATATGGGGTTTTTTAATAATTTATTATAAGTAATACTGTTTTGCCTGTTGGTCTCAAAGAACGCATTGAGACATCCCTGATCTTCAACCGCTCGTTAAATTGGTGTGTATTCTCCTAGGCCTTGAAAAACCTATGGAAACCCTCAGGTAGTATGCATTTAAATTCAGCCAGCTCCACAATTACCCTCTTGCCGTACTTGGTTGCTATGAATCTAAGATCGTCTCCAACTCCTTAACATTTTTAAAAGGCAGGTTGTTGCATGTGAATAAATCCTTACCTGTAAATATAACATAGCATTAAAGATTCTGTACAGGTAGTTAAATAAATACCCACTTACCAGCGTTGTATTGAAAGAATGTCTTGGAAGATTGACAAATACCGTTTTTAAGGTTACACCTCATGCATCAGTAGCATCCTGCTGATTTGCTAGATCTTCAACCGCTCGTTAAATTGGTGTGTATTCTCCTAGGCCTTGAAAAACCCATGGAAACCCTCAGGTAGTATGCATTTAAATTCAGCCAGCTCCACAATCACCCTCTTGCCGTACTTGGTTGCCACGAATCCAAGATCGTGTTCAGCCCGTCTCCAACTCCTTAACATTTTTAAAAGGCAGGTTATTGCATGTGAATAAATCCTTACCTGTAAATATAACACAGCATTAAAGATTCTGTACAGGTAGTTAAATAAATACCCACTTACCAGCGTTGTATTGAAAGAATGTCTTGGAAGATTGACAAATACCGTTTTTAAGGTTACACCTCATGCATCAGTAGCATCCTGCTGATCTGCTAGATCTCCACGAACCGTTTCCTTCTCAGTGGGCTTCTCAGTGTCTGTACTAACTTTGATGTCACTCTAATTTCTTTCCTCCGCGACTGCATCACCATCAGTGGTTGTTATGCAATAATAACTTGCCCTTAAGTCCTCAAAACCTCGAATACCTTTGATTGTGGGTTTATAATACGGCTAGTACATTTTATGTTCACAGGTTGAAAGCGTAAGAGCAATAGTGTTTTTTATTTTATCCGTTGTTCCCCATTACACAGCCTTGAGGCTGCACGGTAAGTGTGCCGGGTTTAGACCTGGGGTGAGATGGAACTGCTTCAATAAACCTCCTGAATTTTCAACATGTAACCTACTGAACACTGTAATTGGGGCAAACAAAAAACCTTGCAAAGCAATGTGTTTCATTAGAAACATTAGATACGTTAAGATTAACGTATTTTAAAGGCATATAACAAAACAGTTTTTACAGGTGTATTATAATCTAAAATATATATCTAAAATTAAAATCACAGGATTAAAATATAAATAAAAAGGCAAGGAATGGGAATGGATGACCACGTTGCTGTTGAACGGGATTGAAGCTAGAAACTGGGAGTAGGCCGTAAAGCTAGGGGCGAGTCACGTAACCTTAGGAAGGCGTATCGTAACCCTCCTCATTTCTGCGACGTTTACTGTACTGCACCTGGTAAATCTTGCTCTCTGGCTTTGATACAACTTCGTATGCAGCGGTTCTAAGAATTTTACGGTCAGTTTGTGCGTACGCAGGTTCGATTCCATCCAGCACTAGAGATTTTAGTGTGTCGAAATTAAGTACTTGGGAATTTTTACAGTTTAGGGTGATTCCCTTGGCTTTACACACCGTGATGTAATCATTTTTCCTTGTTGAGAACACCTTATACGCATAATTCTTAGGCACACCACTTACGAAGTCCGTGGTTCTACTACCGACTCCGTAGGCCTTCACATCATCGGTCATGTCACCCAGCAAATCGCCGGCAAGTGGATCCCACTCACCGGGACTTTGCGTACAAATCACGGAAGCTGTATCAAAGTATAGGCAAGATTGTCCAGGTAGATGTACAGCACCAGGCGAGCATTGGCGGTTGTGTAAGCTGCCAAGACGAAATTGACAGTATTGATCGGTTTGACCCCGTCCTCGGTTTTAGGCCAGTTTACGACCATAATTTTCTCGTGAACGGTAAAACCTGTCAAAATTTTTCTGTAAAAAATGAATTGACAAACATGAATTTTCTTTTATTCCTTTCAAAATTATGCAGAAGAAAGTCCTTTTTTAATTGTAAGGGCAAATCGCTCAGAATATCAATGTATTAATAATATGTTATGGAAATATTATTATTCAGACGAACCAACTGTTGCCTGCTTAGGTCTCGGTAACAAATTTAATCCAATATTTGAACAAGAAGGAATCAGATGTTTAAGTGAACGTTATACGCTTGTCGCTAAATGTAAACATACAGGAGCTATATCTGGTGCAAGTGTAAATACGACTTCTTGTCCTTGGGATCCAGATCACACTGATAAATTTGCATGCGCCATGACAGACACTGCCTTAAAAAATCTTTACCACTTCCACGCATATGTACAAAGAGCACCTTTATTATGGGAGAAATACTGCACTCCTTGGAAGGATCGACCATAATTTTGAAAAACTCGTGTGGTTCAGTAATGATGGCGGCCTGCCCTAAAATGAGTCGTCGTTGTTACATCACGAAGGCCAATCCGAACACGTTTGTTTGATTTTGAGGAAGTTATCAACGTAGCCAGAGAAAAGACTTCCCCTCATACCATTTCTATCGTATTGGCAAGCCTCACGCTCCCACACTTCGAATATTTCTAAAACTTGATACTCTATGGCCTTTCGAAGCTCGTCTGCCACGTAAGTTGCTATAAATTTACGTTCACCCTGTATATGGCTGCAATCATGCTGGAACATGGTTTCAGCACAGGTTCTACACAACGCAAACATTAACCTACCGTACATCTTAAGAGGCATGAGCGTATGGTAAAAATCTGATGGCGGGGCAGTCTACATTTCACAAGGCCCTCGACAGTGCGCAAGTCTAGGTTTAAGCAATCAGTACCATTGTGAAGTGTGGGATGACCCACCGGATACTTGGCGTATTTGTTCACATGGGGGTATAGTGAACAACATCCAACAACCTGATTTGCACATATTCCTATGCCTTATAATACAACCTAAGAGGTGACTGATTCAACTCATTGTTTGAGCTAACAAAGTCTCTAGCGGTCGAATTTTGTTTTAAAAATGACCTGAATTCAGATTACCACATTTCTATTAAACCATAGTTAAAGGAACGTATTCTGTGCGATGTTGCCACCGTCTTCTCACGACGAAAAAACGCAGTATTTGGTTCGCGTTTACTATAACCAACTTGATCGGGGTAACACCTTTCACAACCGTAAAGGTAACAACCGTGAAACTGGTATATAGTGTTTGCGTCGTGGCAAAACCCATCAACCAGGATACCTTCCCTTAACCGTACTTCACGCACGTTGCAGACATGCTGAATACGTTTGCCCTCAGTATGCTCGAGCCAGAGAAGCCATTGAATAGAAATCCTTGACTGCTTGTCACCTATTCTGTGTCCGCCGTTTGGGATCAGTCCAATCCTATTCCCACAAATAGAATTTCTACAGCTCCCAACGATCGTACAACATTCTCTAAACGGGTCGACCTTGTTTTCAACGACAAATCCCTTCCAAAACTCAAGATAGGCTTTTCTAAGGACACTCAAGTCTTGCACGCAATAACGCACTATTTCGTTTTTGAAACTGAAATTAGTGCCCTTAGCAACTTCGTCATTGTACTACCTTATAAAGTCAGGCGAGCTTCGGAAGACATTTCGTGGACACCGTAAAAGTGTATGGTGGGTAAAACATCCTCATAATTTTGATTTTGCGCTGTGTTGAATAGGTGAGGGAAGTGGCCTGTTGAGCCGGGAAAGTTTTGATATAGCCATGGGTAGGAAGTTTAGGCTATCAATGAATTTTATGCTGTTATAGCATGATTTTAGTACCGTTAGATATGATTTTGGGATTCCAAGCAGAGGGATTTTTTAGGATTTCGTTAAGGATAAAATTGACAGTCGTAGGATTTGGAGATGTGGGCTAGGGTATCCGTTTCTTGGCGAGTGAAGAAATGTATAAACAGAGTTCTGATACAGCTGAGGTCGTGAATATGTACTGACGTTACCCACAATGTTCTCAACCTTGCTCAATATCGAGATCGGGATTAACGCAGTGGTTGCATACATGCTGGGTAACGCACAATGTAGGAGTGTGGATGAAAGTGTTAGTATTGTTTTTAGGTGTAGCTTGGTCGTAAAAGCAAAAATGAAGTCTTTCGATAGTTGTCTTGAGTCCGACGTGCTCTTTGACATGTAGCAGAAATGACGAATGGGTTTTTCGGATTTACAGGTGGTACAATGTGCCCAACCACATTTATAAGGATTCTTGCCCTTCCATACACTCCGACAACACGCCCTTTTTTAAGATGTGTCAATTGAGGATCGTCCTCGGCTACAGCTACGGCCACAGGTAATGCACGCCCTAAACATGAATTATCCCTATTGGTGATAGTTATAATACCGCTTTTACGACTACAAGACTCGGCAAAAGTGACACCCGTCATCCTCTGATGAGGTGGACTACCCTACCCCACAGGTGAAACAACTCTGTCCACATGTAAACTCAACGTGTCATTGTTAAAAAAACTTACATTTCTTTCTCTAGCGTGACCATCAACACAGTGGGGCTCAGCTGGTCTATACGACGGAACGAAAATCCTAGGGGTTTGTCCGGGATATTGGTATTAGTACGATCCCGACCCTGTCAGCTGCATTAAACCCTGCACACACATTTTCCAACAATGCGCCTAGAGCGTTCTGCAACAAAAATGTAATCTTAGTAAATCTTAGTACAAAAGAAATTTATTAATGCTTCCCTTAATGCATGTAACTGGTGATCGATTAGCATCAGCATCTTTAAATTTAAAGACAACCCTCTTCGCCGTTGTATTAAATTTCCTGATGAACTTTTTACCCGTAGAGACTATTTATCTTCTAAGTTTACTCCACCACCATATAAGGTTTTAGTTAAAAAAAAATACAAATTAAGATGTGAAAAATATAGGTCTTAACTTTAAATACAGACGTTTAAATTCAAAAACATGTGGATTGTAACAATGATACCCAAGGGTCCACTTGCAGGTTGCGTGGAAATATGGACAACATTGGCTGGAGAAGTTGACGGTTTCTAAAACAATACATCGATTACTATCTCACGGAAATTTTTAAAATGGGTACACCAAACAATACAGTACTTTTATAAAAATTATTTCTACTTACGTCAGTGTTTTCCAACGATGATGGACCACCACCGCAACCACCACCTTGTACTTTAGCACGTACCTAGAAATGAAATATTAGTAACAAATTTTAGGAATACACAAATATTATTTACCACAGCCATTAACTCAGCCTGGATCTTCTTCATGACGTCACGCATCCTTTGGTAACGCTCTAACTCAATAGCCAACTACGCGCTTAATAATGTGGTAATGCATTACCACCACCTCATCTTCGGACATCAAAACCATTCTCGAAAATACTTAGAACGGTAGAAATTGACAAGCTTGACATAACACAGTTTTAACACGATGTATGTACTGTAAATGAAATTGGAGCGTGATTGATTCGCTTTTATAGACACACCAGTTAATTACCCTAGGTTTTTACGTAAAGCGGTTTAAATCAGGAAAAGTTGCTCAAACTATGGCACATTATTACATTATCACTACCATTTAACCTTTCACATATTTGACTAATTACCTGACTTTCTAAAATTCCTTAGGTATTTTTCGGTTTAAAAAGGAAAAACAAGTAACGATGGCAAAATCGCAATTACATTTTCAAGCTTCTTTCAGCTTTCACACATTTGTCTAATTAACTAACCTTCTAAAATTCTTTAGATCTTTTTTATAGATAACACTGTATTTTGAATTGTTTCTACCTGTAAATTAATTCAAAGTAGGCGATGGTGGAAGCTATTATAGAAATGCTTTTTAAATCATTATTTCTATGTGTAAAGCAGTGGTGTAAGCTGCTTCTAAAACCAGGGACTCACCATCTGGTTACATCTAGAGAATGTTAAAACAAGATGTAGTCATTGACAGTTGAAATGAGCTCAGAAATTAATTCAAAGTGGTCTTTTAGAGATGATTTTCAAAACATAATTCCTATATGTAAGTTAATGGTGGAAGCAGTTTCCAAATCAGAAACTTAAACTGAATTGAAACTAGTATTTTAGAAATGATTTTAAAACGTTATTTCTAAATCTAAGGCGATGGTGGAAGCTATTAACAAATCAGAACCTTAAACTTAATTCAAAAGTAGTCTTTTAGAAATGATTTTAAAATGATATATCTGTATGTAAGGTGGTGGTGGAATGTGTTTCCAAATCAAAACCTTAAACTTAGTTCAAAGTAGTCTTTTAGGAGTGCTTTTGAAAACATTATTTCTATATGTAAGACGTTAGTGGAAGCTGTTTCCAAAATCAGGGACTCATCATCTGGTTACGTCTAGAGAATGTTGAAATAAGATTTAGGCATAGACAGTTGAAGCAAACCCGGGAACTAATTCAAAGTGGTATTTCAGAGTTTATTTAAAATGTTATATGTGAGGCTGTGTTGGAGGAAGGTGTATCCTTAAACTAAAATAATTCAAAGTAGTCTTTTTGAAAACGATACTAAAGGTCAGCATCCCGCTTAAATACCAGGTGAAATATCTGTCTATTTTTTAGTGCGTATCTTGTGATATAAAAACAGTGTTTTTTATTTTCTAGAACATCAATATGAGGGTCGACTTGCATACATTTACGTAGTTTAGGGGTTATTCCCAGCCACGATAGATGTAACTGAATAGTGAAAGTTTGAAGTCAACTTTCCTGGCTTTACGTAATTGGTGGGTTTTTCTCATCCGCGATAAATGTAGTTGAATAGTGAGAGTTTGAAGGTCTACTAACTAATTAGTGTGTTTTAGCTAGACACGATATAGTAGTGAAAGTTTCTTACATAACTGCTGGGAAACCCAGCAAATAGTTATGCTAATGACCTTATTTCGGCTATTTATAAGTAAGACAAGAGCAACAGTTATTCACTCGTGTCAACCTTCCAAGCGTCTCTAAACACACTCGTAAGTGCTTGGTTATTTATTTACCTGTGCAGATTTTTGATGCTGTTGTAATTACAGATATGGATTTATCTACCCTAAATGCATCAACATGCTTTAAGCCTTTTAAAACTGTTAAGGAGTTGGAGACTGAGGTTGAATACAAGATACTCAATCTCGAACTCATAGCAACAAAGTACGGTGAGAGGATAGTTGTGGAGGTAGCTGAATATAAATGCATACTACCTGAGCGTTTCCTTAAGTTTCTCAAGGCCGAAGACCAGCATATACACCAATTTAACGAGCGGTTGAATATCAGGGATGTCTCAGTGTGTTCTTTAGGACAAACTGGCAAAATAAACAATTTAATATTCAATTAAAACTGTATTGCTACGTGATTCTGGGATTGACATGCTACACGAGATGTAAAAATAGTATTATTTATAATACATTATTAAAAAACCCCTTATCTTTTTTATTACGAGTAATAACCAAGATGCTTTGATAGAACACGATTTCAGATCATCATCTTGAATTTATTTCTCTCGACAAAATGGCTTTATTATGACGTTATAGAAAATGGCGTAGGAATTTAATTATGACTCATAATTGAAAACAAAATGGCCGGTGAATTTGCATGTGACTCATTTATACAATTTGGAAGTTATAAATTTGGTTTTTGCATTTATTTTGTTATTAGAATGAAATATTTAAAGTTAAAGTATTTAGTTTATTTGTAATTACATCTATAATATAGAAAATACATGCATAATTGACTAATTTGTAACGTTTGCTACAATGAATTTCTAGATTGCTCTTCTTTGAGCTAGTAGACCACCTTACTCTTTTGTGGACAATTGTTATTACAACTCAAACTATTAATATGCGTTTATTAAGTACTATAATTACAAAAATAAAAATATGACAATAATAATAATAAACAAAAAATGTATCCGGGTATAAAACAAGGAATAATAAATTATGAAATAAAATAAGTATTCTTGGAAACTCGTTCATGAGGTACACCACTGTCACTTTTCACGTGCGCTGGTTTTACCCTCTCTGGAGGATACCAGAAAATATCGGTCAGTACGAATTTTATATTCTTATCAGTGAAAATTAATGAATGATTAATTACTTGTACGGTGATGTGTTTTTGTGTAATTAGGTTTTATTATAACGGAGTGTGGTTGTATGGGGAGTGTTACAGCTGAGTATGTTTTATACTTTATATGTTTTTGTCAATACTTGGGTTATGATCGACCATGTGTTTTACCAATCTATAATTACTAAGATTGGAAGTCACTTAAAGGTTAATAATTACTTTCGGAAATGACTGTACGCACGGGGCTTCCACCACCAGGCATATAGCGACGTCGATTTTTATAATTTGAACCTTTATGTCGGGGCCTTCACCTCTAAACGTTAACGATTCGACCTATAGATTATTTAAATTGCTTTTCACTCTTGTGGTAGGGTGTGGTTATTAATTTAGGCCATTCGTACCCCTTGCTGGAAAATACGGGGTTAATCACGTCCGGCAATTCCAATAAAGTGTACTTATAGCAACTTTACATCCACAACTCGGGGTTTTGACCTCGAAGCTGTTTTGGTTTAGTGGTGCCTCCGAAGAGGGTTTTTGAGATAGATATGCAGGTATTAATAAAAAGGGTAAATGTTGATGAATTGGGGTTGAACAAGGGAGATGGTATCGGGGTGGAAAGTAGGTATATCGGTAAAACTAGCAGATCGGGTCAAAGAATATAAAGGTTTGTGTATATCACGTTAAGTGTAAGCGTGAGGGTGTTAAGTATGGTTCTAATATGTCTGGAAGTGTTATGGTAATAAGTAATAAGAGAGCAGTGTTACTTAATTAGGTAACAGGTATCTGGTCTGAATAATGGAGGTGTAAATGTGTCTGGTTGTGTACAAAGGGTATGTGATTATCAGGTTTGTTAATAAGCAAGTGCAATGTGTCTGGGAAAATTAGGAATTGTATGTTGAGGTTCGGGTATATATAGGAGAAAGGCTGGAGGGGAACAACTGATATCATTTTTAAATAGTGATAGAGCAGTTGTGGAAGTAAGTAGGAAATAAGTTTTGATAGGAATTATTTCTAGGAAAGGAAAGTTCTTAAGGATTCATCTGAATCATTGCAAATTTAACTGAACCACCCCAAATCTTATTCTGAGTTACTGCTGCATATTTATGTACTGGGGGTATTTGAGGTAAAACACCTCGAATTAACTTGACTGGTTTAATTATATAAAGCTTGGTTACTATCAACATACCGGGTGTAGCTGAAGTACAGCCCTTTAGGTTGATTTTACTAATTTAATCTTATAAATGCTAATTTTAATTATTTTCCATATTATTGACTACACACATTACATGTATTGAGACGCTTCTGCCTTATACCTAACTACAGCCCCTTTTGGGGCTCTTATTACATTATAGCTCGAGCTCAGGTCTTTTGATACACATCAGTTTTACTCATATGTTTTTTGATACGAGTATTTATGTGTATTTCATGTATATTGAGAAGTTTTTTCTTTAAGATCTTCAAGATACTACAGGCTTCGGCTGTTACTCTATTTAGTTCAATCCATTTGCTCGGTATTGTCTATACTTTATTAATACATGCCTTATTTTATTTTAGTTTATGAGAAAAAGAGGAATTTATGTACTACTACAGCAATTGGTCTGTCGTGTTTAACTAACAAGCATATGGTGAATGTTTCTAAATTTAGTAAGGTATCTAAAAAATTATTCGCCTTGCATGTATATTAACTATTCTAAATGAGTACCAATTATTTCTTGCTGACAGGGAATGTTATGCCTAGTTACTCTATTATGTACCTACTTATTTATGCCAGCATTAGTTTCGCGTATTTACCATCGTGTAAGCTAAGTAACTGTTCTCTTTCAGCTAAGCTATATTTTGTATTGATCTGCTGCAGCATGATCTACCCTGTATCGGGTTTTGTGGAAAGTCTACATAAAAATTGGCGGCATTCCTTTATTTGGCTGAATTGTACCTTTTTACTCCTTAGTGCCACATACGCTCATGCACTTGGTGACTCTGATCTATACTGGGCACCATCGTTTCTTAAAAGTTAGTGTGGACATGTAACAACAAAACTGTAAGTTACTCTGAACTCTAGGTTTTGGGGTTGTACAAGCATGTACTAATTCTAAGTACTTTATCATGTACAATTTAGATGTGATACAATGGGTTCCATTTAAAAAGAACAAACTTGAATTCATGACACTTGAGGTCGACCTCAGTATTCCGTCACGTACCAATCACATTCTTCTAAGAAAAATTTTCTTAAGACCCCGAAAGAGATCATATGGTGGGGTTGTAATTGGCAGGTATGAGGCGAGGAGGCAAAGACGACAAAATAATTCCCTCAGAAGTATTCAATTGCTGGCAAAGTACAATATGAAATATGATCGTGAAGTATCAGCAGCCTTTTCTCCTCATGGGGTGGATTCAAATATTTAGTGAAGTGCTGTAACCAAGTTGCTAGTTTGTACCTTTTGCAAGACGGTGGAACATGGACACCGCCGCACTAACAGCAAACTGCGGTCACTGGTTCTCCTAATTCTTGAGAAACGGTTTCTGATACCAGCCATTTTCCTTTTGTAAAAACCACTTGTGGAAGTTTTTTAGGAAAACATGTTGGGGTTGGGGTTTAACGGGTCAGTATACGCTTAAAAACTGCTTTACTGAGAGGGCGTAACGAATCATTGGAATTTCTTATGCGCGCTCTGGATCTAAAAATATCATTGATTTAAAGATTAATTGCGGCTGAACATAGCGCAAATCCAAAGGGATCTTTGTTTAGTACGTTGAAACTTAAGACCAAAACTTTGTGCTTGTTACGGGCGAATGCATATTTTTAAAATTAAGATGTGCAATAGTTAATATGAAACTGTTCTAACGTAAATTAATGTTTCTTGTTCTTTTAATTACTTTTGAAAGACGGGGGTTGATTTTTTTGGAGTAGAGGTGGTGAGTTGGAAGTCAGAGGGGAAGTTAGTTACCGTTAGAGTATCAATCAAGCGAGATCGATTTTTGGTTAACTAAATACCGTCATTGTAAACAGTTTGTCTTTAAAATAATTCTTGCGTGTACATTTTCTTTTGAACCAGCTAACACTAATTTGTCTTTCCTTTCGAATGTTAGTCGTAAATAACAGTGTCCCTTTTTGAAGTTAGAGCGCGTATGTTAAAGATTTATGTCTGTGACTAATTAAGGGAATATGTTCAAGTGTAAGTACGTATTTTTTATATAAATGAAAGCTCGCAGCCAATCTTTTACCAGCCTATGTAACGTATTAAAAATCAAACACTTTCTTGCGAAGGTATCTCATTCGCACTCGGGAATCTGCTAAAATAAAAGACAGTACAGGCCTCCCTCCCACTGGTATTTGTGTGAATTAGCATTGTTGTTTGTTGTTTATGTTTCTACTTGTGTAGAGGTGGGCTGACGAACGGGTACATGATACCGCTTTGCTTAATAATTGTAAATGGCAATTGCCAAGTGGGTACACACTCCTGGGTCAGATAACCATTAAACACCTCGAATTTTATTTTTATTGTTTTTATTTGTTGTATAGATGAATGTGTAACCTGAGAAAGAGACGCTGTATTTTTCTAACGCACTCAAATTTATATATCGGTCACGATGTTGTGATCTATTTATAACTTACGCTTGTAAGGCTTTGTTTTAATGAGTATTTTTGTGTCAGTTGTTAAATAGAATTGTTTGCATGCGAACTAATTTCTCTTTATATGCAATGGATTGTGAATTTTTCATATGTATTTTGTGCTTTAGCAGTCACTAAGCAATTGTGTACCTGTAAATTCCTTTTCTATTTCCTTTTGCCTTTACCTTATTATCACCTGTGCAATTTTACTGTTGTTGTATTCTATATGTACCGTAATTTGCTTTATTGCTTTATGTGCGTATTTACTTAAAGACCGGCATTATTGGTTTTAAAGGGCCACATGTTTGGCATATGATTTTTATTTTGATTACTTATGACACAATTGTTGGTTTTACTACATGGAGTTTATTATTGTGTTTATATGTAACTAAACCGCTTTTTATATATTTTCCTCTTAATGTTATAATTTTGTATGCACTTTAACGTGATTTAATCGTGTTTTGTTATATATTTAACCCTTTCGTTGTTTTTTTTTTGTGTTATTTGATTTATTAATATACTTGTGCAATTACTTATTTATGAATAAAGTGGGTTTTATTGGTGGTTCTTTCCCACAATAGTATATTAACGGGCAAAACCACCATTGTGCAAAGCTCGTTGATTTTAATTTAAATAAATTTTAATGTTTTAATTATTGCCAGGTAAGTCAAAGTAAGGCAGGCAATTAATTTGGGTAATAGCAACATTATTGTCAGCCAAGTCAAGATAAATAACTTAGCTATTGTTTTGTTCTTGAATTTGCATTATTTCAAATAAGATCTAATTACACTTTTGAAGATAGGGTACCAAGGGGATGCTGCACATGTTAAAGATATCACTTGCAGAAACTTCAGGTTTCCTGTTTAAGACCTCATGGAAGTTATCAAAATGAACTATGTTAAATCCAATGGCTCTTGCAAGTGAGCATTTCTCCGGGTGCCGTAATGTCAATGTCAATTCTTATTGTTAAATGGATGACGAATGTTATTCTGTGCGGTATATTGGAACACTACAGCCACAAGTCTTCCTGCTTCGAAGATGCTGATTTAAATCTGTCCAAGATACTCTTCTCTGAACGTAACATTAATATTCATTGCAAAGGGCATAGTTATTTACTGCACTGGCCGTACCAAACCGTCAACAGACTTAGATGAATAAAAATATCAATAGGCTTTAATTGGCTAAGTAGAAAATCCTTATGATAAGTGATGCAGTCTAACCGATTCAAAGCAAAGCTCATTGTGTTCTCTTGAGCAGTGAGTACTTTTGGACAGCCTTACCTTATTTCTTTCCCTCCTCAAGAGGTAGATCGGGCTCTTTGTAAGCGCCCTCAACTACAGTGATGTATTCCCAACATAAATTCATTAAGTATGTATATATGGCGGAAATGGGATTGTAAGGAAAGGGAAAGCAAAGCTCATTGTGTTCTCTTGAGCAGTGAGTACTTTTGGGCAACCTTACCCTACTTCTTTCCCTCCTCAAGAGGTAGATCGGGCTCTTTGTAAGCGCCCTCAGCTACAGTGATGTATTCCCAACATAAATTCATTAAGTATGTATATATGGCGGAAATGGGATAGTAAGGAAAGGGAAAGCAACGAAGTAAGTGTTCGGACGGGAAAGTTACTACTACAGCATTGACTTAAATAACCGCAGATTACTTACGTGGGTAAATCGATAACCTCTTAAAAAACTTCAAAGAAGACAAACGCAGGGCCTATTACTCAGCACCTTGGTACCATCTAAAGAGGCAAACGCAGACTACTTGGTATTATTTGGTTGATAAACTACTAAAACAGTATGTACCGGGTGAGAGTGAAGCAAACTGGCGTTTTATACGTAAACATTGCAAAAAAAATGTATTTATCATAATATATAGCTACTAAGTGTGCCCATTTTAAAATTATCTTTGGCTATACAGTGTGTTCCGAAAAAAATTGGGCAAGGCAAGGTTAGTATTTTTGTAATTAAACATCCTGTAGGTCATTCGATTTTTGAATTCTACGTGCGATTATAAAGGTTTATTTATATATATATATATATATATATATATATATATATATATATATATATATATATATATATATATATATATATATATATATATATATATATATATATATCCAAAAATCACACTTTCTTTATGTACCATTTTGTGTTTTGTTGGAAAAACTTTATATTTGGGCTAAGGAAAAATCAAACTTAAGCCTGAGGAAGAAACGTTAGAGAGAAACGCTACAAGGTGTAGAAAGTATATATGTTCATATCTACGAAACTTTTCTCAAATAGAACACCTTAAATTATTCTCAGTATCCATGATAACAATTTCCCACGTGACAAATATTTGACCTGTCAACCTGTTGTATTTTGGTAGCCATTTAAAATTGTGAAAATTGTGTGTGTTCAATAGTAAAATAATGGGTTACTCTAAAAGTAAATTAATAGGTATGGTTTACGTCTTTAGATAGGCTCAAAAAAATTGTCTTCTTGCCCAAAGGTTATACCTGCTTCGAGCAGGATACCGCATTCGCGGCTCACTTTTGAAAATTTGATGGAGAGATTCGATTATACTGGCAGTGTCAATTATACAAAACGCAAATTCGTGAATTGAAATACCAGCAACCAATAAGAAGATCCGCGTATTTGAAGTCGTTAGATAGCAATATGAAGTGAAACGCCACAATCAACTGTCAATTGGACTAGAAACTGTAAGTATTATCCTTACCACATTGAATTACACCGGGAATAACCCAATGATGGCTTCGAAATATGAGTAAACGTTTTGCAGAAGATTATTTCTCAATTTGAGATTAATCCAAACTTTTTATCTTATATTATCTTTTATGATGAGGCTACGTTTAGAAGAAAATATGTAAATCGTTATAATATGTACTATTAGGCATTAGACAATCCTCCAGGAAGTTATGCCTAACGCCCTTCATACGCTTAGTGATGTTAAACAACAGAGTATGTGGCTGCAACAGGTGCTCCTCAGCACTACCACCGCGAGGTACGTGAATTTTTAGATGATAATTATCCTCAAAATTGAATTGGGCGTGGTGGTTTTGTCCAGTAGTACGCAAGTTGGTGCGATCTTGCCCCATTAGATTTCTTCTTATGGAGATTTAGAAATGTGTATATGTCACATCTCGCATTACAAAAGTGAAAGTCATAAAATCTGTCGCTTATTATGTAAGTAATCCTAGTAGTCATATTATACATTGCAGTTTTCAGGAGTAAAGATAAGAATGATATTTATAATTTTGGGCCTATTTTAATACTTACCATTATATCAAAAATTATTTAATTATCATTAAACGAACGACTAATAGATAATCTGTCCTACAATGATATGATTTTCAACAAAATATATCAATAATTACTGCTTTACAAAATATATTGTCCGACTGATTGGTAGCGTCAATGGCGACTTGTCCAAGGCATTTGACCTAGTAAATCATAATATACGAGCGTATAAATTGGAACTCTGTGGAATTTGCGATCTTCCACCTATATTATTACGGACATATTTAAATCAGAAACCAATTTGTATAAATCAACAATTTTTCTAATAGTGAATGTATGTAATTCTAAAGTATGCTCTATAATTTGTGGTGTTCCACATGGTTCCATATTGGGATCTTTGCTATTTGTTAATGTCGTCAATGAGTTACCGTTTAATGTCACTGGTACTATGTGCGCTGACGATACAAACATTGTCTTTGGAAGTGACAATACATTATCGAATTACAATTCTACCTAATTGTTGCTATATGAAGATGTCAACTGGTTCAATACTAAGAAGTTGCTAATAAAAACAGAATACAATTATTATTCCTTTGAATACGTATATAAACTTCCAAATTTTTCATTGCGAAGACCACATAGTTACATTTGGTTACAGTATTAAATTTTTAAATCTTCAAATTGATGCAAATCTCACATGGGTTGAACACTACAACGCATTGAAAGTTAAATTAAACCAATCCAAGGTAGATTTCTTCTTATGGGGATATATTAAAGAACGTGTATATCTCATATCTCCCATTACAAAAAATGATATGGAAGATAGGATACGAGACGCTTGTGGAACGATAGCACTGGAAAACGTGAGGGAAAACAAAAGAAAACAATTAAATGTATGCATCCAGCAGAAAGGGCACCTTTTTTTAACACAGTTTAAGAACAATTCATCAGTAACAATTGAATTATCCAATGACTTGTGAATGTTCATATATTTTCTATCAAGTTCTTGTGATAACGTATTATATTCTCTATTGGAGTTAATTTAAATTTACGTTAGTGTTTAGTATTTGTCCCCCTTTACTTGAGCGCATACGAGACGTTTTGTAAAGGGGAAGTGGATAAAAAAGTGGAATCTACATCTGAATCTGCAATCCCTGCTTACTTTGCGGAGCTAAATGTAACATACCAATGTTCTACACTGGGGCAGTAATGTTCATTGCTCAAAAGTACAATAAGCCTAAACGAAATTGTGCTGATTTCTAAATATGCTAAACTGCAAGCATATTTAACCCTTTTTCCTTTGAAAACAGGCGAATTCCATTAGAAAGTACGATTATGCGTACTGTTTGTAAATTTGAAAGATGTGGATGTTTAAATAATTGCAGAAAGTGAAGTAGCATTGATCGTAATGATGGTAAGCATCCTGGTTGTAACTTAAACGAAGAGCGCGAATTCCAAGCAATTGCAGTGTGTAGTTTAGCAGAAATTAATTTCCCGTGCAATAGTACAAAAATTAGTGAATGTTGAACCAACAACAGTTTGCAATATCTTGAAAAGAATAAATACCGTTGCTATAAGTTGCAAACTACACAAGAAACGTTTCCAGATCATCAAAAGCGTATGGAATTTTGTGAAGATATGATGAATCGGGCTAATGAAAACGAAAGATTTATTGAAAATATTTTGTTTACCGACGAGTGTTCCTTTAACTTACATGACCATCACAATTCCTCTGTTGCTGTTGGTTACTCTCGGGAAAACAAACACATTAGTATTCCTTACCGGACACAATATCCCCAAAAAGTTAATGTGTGGGCAGGAATTTTAGGCAATTCAAGAATTGGTCCATTTTTTATCAATGGAAACTTGAATACGGACAAATATTTAGGACCGTTGGGAAACCAGATAGTTCTAGCTGTTCAACTCCGCAATATAAATTTTGATGACACTTGATATCAAAAAGATGGCTGTCCTGCTCATACTACAATAAGAGTTCAACAGTTTCAAGAAACTACGTTCTCTAACCGTATTATTAGTGAAAAAGGTACTATTAAATATCCTCCCCGCTCACCTGATATCGCGCCGAACGGCTTTTTTGTTTGGGAATACGTATCACAGCAAATTTATTGGCACAGGCATGAACGTGCTAACAATTTGGATGAACCTCATGTCAAAATTACAGACTCTTTAAACAGCATCGCCCAAGAAATGTCAGAAAACACCCGAAGTGAATTTTATCACAGATTGGGTTGCTGCCTTGCGCAAGGTGGAGGTCTTTCCGAAAATCTGATAAAGTAGAGTTTTGAAAATTTCTGTTCATTTTTAAAAATAGTGGGTTTTTCAATAAGAATTATAATGCTAAAGTTAAACCTTAAACTTATCTATCTTCTCTAACTTATACTATCAATGTAAATGTTAATGTTCTTGTTTGTAGCTCTCATAAGTTTCTTCTTGGTTCTCCTTACGAGTAGTAATCGAACCATGTCATAGATTCGCAATTACAAAAACTTCGATGTTTGAGGTATTATCATTTAATGTTTAAGTTTTAACGTATTTACTTAATAGTTTCAAAGAACACGCAACTTTTTGGAAGATTATCTTAATTGCTTTGGTTTCGTTAGAAATGTTGAAGTTAGATTGAAGGAGACTGAAGTAGTTCATATTTTGTGCTCACATGCAAATATGTACCTGGTGGCCAGAGAAGAATGCAAAGTGCTGTTTCTCGGAAACTATTCGTCGTAAAGTGTTGCAGTAAAAAAATTTATTACTAAAGTGGCCAAAAAAAGACCATAGAAATTATTTTCAAATTTGCACGATGGCCCCCAGGGGGCGTAACCGCCATCCTAAACTAATGTCCAATTTTTAATGATGTCGCTAGAACGGGTTTTTTGATATAGTATCAGAAAATTGCAAAATTCTTTAAAAATTAATAGCAATAATATTACTTCTTTTTCATAAAAATAGGATGAAATCATCCCTAAATAGGTTAGTGAAAACCGCATCTCGATATCTTATTCATACTCTAAAATATCGAACAAGGAAAATTTAGTTATAAAATTTGAAAAAGTCGATATTACACCGGTATTTATTCTTATTTATTTGTCTTTTGTTTTCATAATTATAAACATGAATGTGATAATATGATAATATTTATTTTTGAAGGGTATTATTCCAAATTTGCGGAATTCTTTTTACAAATTTTATTTATGGCCCTAAAAAGGACCGATTGAGCTATAATGCCTACTTAAGTAGGCATCAAGTACCTAATTAATCTCTGCCAAAATGCTCGAATTGTCTCCCATCGACTTCCATGCATTGTTGTAGCTGCTCATGCGTGGACATTACAGCAGCTTCAACTTCTGCTCTTGACAGGCTACGAATGGCATCTCAAATTCATACATTCATGTCGCCTCTCGTTGTTGGTGGAGCTTCGTAAACAATATCTTTTAAACTACCCCATAGATAAAAGTCCAAACAGCCAAGGAAATAGACTTCCTCCTCCAATCCACCTCTAATGTTCTCGCACATTTATTGAAAAATGTGCTGGGCAACCATCTAGTTGTAAAAACATATTTTGCTGTAATGGCAAGGATGCATCTTTTAATAAAACAGGCAGTTGGTTTACCAGAATCAAGAAACACGGCACCATTTAGTGGTTCATCAAAGAAAAAGAAAAAATAGTTCCGTCCATGATGCCACACCACACATTAATACTTCAACGACCTTGAAGTTGGACCTCGTACAATCAGTGAGGATTGGTGTCAGACCTACAATGCATATTACGCAAATTAACGTTTTCCATCACTTTTAATAGTGGCCTCATCCGTCCAAAGAATTTCGGATAAAAAATCCTCTATTTTCCCTGATCATGCCCAACATCCAATGACAATCATCTATCCGTCGGTCAAAGTCTTCGTCATGTAACGCTTGTAAAATCATATGATACGGGTGCATTCTGTAAATTTGAAATTACAAACACATTGTGAAACATGGAAAGTAGTAAACATTATTATAAATTTTATTAAATACATAAATAAAAAGTTTACCTCGAGTAGGATTTGAAACTATGACCTGTACTTTGCTAGAGTACCGCGTTAACCATCTGCGCCATCGTGATACAAGCCCCAATCGACATATATTTTGTCTTTATGTATGTAGAACTGATGTAAATCCTAAATATAATGTAAAGTAGTACTTTCAGTGACATAAGAACTAACCTATCATCCTTTGAAATATTTTGAATAGTAGTTCGTGACATATCCAACGCGAGAGACATTGCTCTCGTACTAACGTGGGGATTCAATGACATGTATGCTAAGACAATAACAATATTGTCTTCCATTCTTCTAGCCGAGTCTTTTTGTAACTTTGGTCGAAAGTTTTGCACTAAACGCGGAAAAATTCTAGCATCGCGTAGACGCCGATCTGGATACCGAGCTGAGTATACCCTCTTAGCCAATGCCGCATTTTGAAGACATTCAAAATATACCGCAATCATATGAACAGCTTCATCGTTTCTAAAAGACATTATAGGTAGTTTGTTACGTGTTTATCGCGAATAACGTGTATTTTCGATAATTTCCTTTACTTTATCTAATGAATGAACTAATTAGTTAGATCTAAATATTAATATTTCCTTATTCGTTGGTGGAATGTTTTTAATTGCGTACTTCAAAAATTATTTTTCGCATCTCTACAGTTAAAAACTAATTTATTTAACGTACACATCTTTTTTTTATTCCTTTATAGATATAAGTTGCGCCATCTCTACAATTTATGGTCATTTACTAGAGTTTTGAAAAGGAATCTTGTTTTAAAAAGACAACAATGGGATATCTGTAAAATTTATTTATCATAATTTGGTTTTAACATTCTTATCTAGTTTGAATAGTTTTGACAGGTTTGCAATATTGCTTTTGTTAGGGCGTTGTTCCTAATCTTTCTTTTCTTAACACGCCATTTTCCGATGAGAAGGTTGATCTGCAAGAAAAATTTTTCCTTCCGTTTATAAGATGTTTAAGCATCGTTTCTTTGGAAAATTTTTCATATAATGCAATGTTTTTTGGTATAAAACTTTACTGACGCTTTACAAGCGGATATTATTGCAATTTTCAATCTTCACATCCTCCGGTAAGTTTAACACATGTTCGACAACTTTTAGTAATTCGATTCTTTCATTTAGGCACTTTCGCACGATTACTTAAATTTATAACATAGGTCTGTTGAAGCGAAATCATCGCTATCGGCTCTACACATCTAAAAAGAGGTATGCTTGTATAAGGTAATTAGCAACGTATTTACTTGTATCACTTTCAGCGCCTTGATACCGGCGAAATAAACAGCTATTCTTTATTTATATACATAACTAGCAAATTGGAATGCACTACCGATCACCTTCGTACCTTTTCCTACTGGAAGGCTGGCTTTTAACTATTGATTAGCTGTTTTGGTTCCACAGTAACTACCACCTTCGAAACACGAAGGGCATTTACAGTTTGGTAATTCTTCATCAAAGGTCAGAATTCTTTATTATTCAATATACACAGGATTTGTGTAATGAACAGTGTATTGCTAAAATTAGTACCACAGAGTTAGGTTACATTTGGGGGGTTTAACCTTATATTACTTACTTGTAACAAAAATTTATCATTTGTAATAACATTCTTTTACTGGAGGCTAAAGTGGTTGAATAATTTAGAGTTTGATTTGTTCAATTTGTAATTAATTTCTACATACAAAAAAAGAAAGAAAAAAACCACACCTATCTTCACTGGGACGTTGACCTACTTTGTTTCACGGTAGCTGCGCGTTGAAGCTCCTGTTTTTAAAATACATTATATACAGGGTGGAACATATATCGAGGTCGTATGAATTACAGTCATTGTATGAAACCGTATATATATTTATAGTCAAATTTAGAATTTCTGTAGCTTTTCTGTACTTTGTCTTTGATTAATATTAATTATTTGTCATTACGGATAATTTTGTTCAGAGCAGGTTTTGCTGTAATAAAAATTTCTGTACTATTGAATGTCTTGCTTCAATTCTATGCCTTGCACTGAACAGACTATCCAGATATTTCTATTTAATACCACTTCTTAATGTTTTTAATAAAATTCAAGAAACCGAAATTAAAATCATTGGGGATTTAAATTCTATTTTGTGAAACGTAGGCAAGCCGTTTCAAAAATTAAGCACTACTATTTTCATTGTGGATCTATTTTAGATCGCACTTTATGGGTTACTTTCGCCCTTTCGGCTGCGATTTGTAAGTACTTACAACCGTCGGGAGCGGCACAATTAACGAAACTTTTCTTTTACATTTAGGGTTCGATTAACGAACTAAATACATTTAGTTTTTTTTTTCTTTGTGGGCATCTGCGACGGCTCACCACTTGCCATCGTCAGGGCTGAATTATACTTATTTTGTTAATTAAGATTGTTATGAATACTTTGGGGGAAAACTAGCATAGTATCATATTTGTTTACGTTCGATATTTATTCGACAAGTATTAATTTGAGTTTAAATTAAATTAAATAAACGATTACTGTGTGGTTGTTCGGGTAAAAGTTTGTCTCTCTTTTAAATTGTTCCTTTTTTTTTGGAGCACTACCTGTTTCAGGTTTTACAGGGCCTGCCCCGACTCTACTCCTCTTTTTCCTTTTTCATTCCTTTTCTCCCCTTTCCTGACTAAAACCTGTGGCGCCTATCCTTTAGTGGCTATCTAACCACGTCAACACCATTGTAGCAATCCTCCAAAACCCCACGCATCCAAGTGCTCTGCGGTCAAATGACCGTACGCAGGAGCTTAGTCGAGCGCACTTTCAAAAAAAAATGTTTACATGCAGGTTAGACATGTAGCATAAAATTGGCGACCAACGTTTCGGCCAGAGTTTTGGAGTACGTACAAATTTTTAGCTACATTTTAATTTTTTTTTCTCTTCTCATTCCTTGGGGTTATCTTAAATATTTTTCTTCTCTTTAGGTTATTGTATACACTTGGCGTGTTAGTGCCAACGGTGTTATAATATTGGATATAGTATTTTACTTTACTTCCTGAATTAATTTGATCTTTTATTTTACTAAGATGGCTGTTACACTTCGTTTTGATGTTAATCGTCTTACGAAGACAGAATTAATGTATGAATTATTATCTAGAGGTTTAGACTGTAACGTTAATGTCGAAGCTTTACGTAAATCGATGCGTAGCGCGAGAATACTCGACGCTAACAAATCTCTTACTATGACTGCACATCAGATTCCGTTCGCGGACGACGAAATTGCTTTAAACGCTGCTATTCGGGAATTAAATACCGGCATCGACTCTTCTATTGGTGACTGCACTTCGGCTGCTTTTCTTCGTCTGAGTACTTTAGTACTTCATGCTCATAGACGATGCGAACTTATGATAGCGGATTCAGAAATGGAAATCGCTCAGAAAAATCAATTCCTAGTCGAATTACAAAATTTACGTTCTGACTTAGAGCAAAACAGGAAAAAGGGTAAACGTATTACATTCTCTGATACAGTTTCTTCACCAATAGCGGGACCTTCTGCAAATTCTACGGCTCATGGCGAACCTGACCCTATGGACGTAGAACCACCATTAATTTCTTCCGATGAGGACGTTGATGTGCCTCGGGGTACCTCAGCTTCTACTTTTACTCCTTCCTTAAGTCACTTCTCCATTACCAAGTTAGGGTTATCGTTCTCTGGCGACAGTACTGCCTCTCTCTTTGATTTCTTAACGCGGGTAGAAGAATTAAGTGCTTCTCGTGGTTTATCCCATAAATTTCTATTCTCTGTTATCCCGGAACTATTAAAGGAAACGCATTATTACTCTATCGTGTTCGTAAACACGCGTTATCTTCGTGGAAAGATGTAGTTGCGCTACTTAAGACTGAGTTTTTACCGTTAGACTACGATGAACGTTTATTGGACGAGATTAAGTCTAGAACGATGGGTCCTTCGGAAACCATAAGTATTTATGTCGCTGTCATGCAAAGTCTTTTCCAACGACTCTCAGTTCCAATACCTGACCAAAAACAATTATATTATGTACGCCGTAATCTAACACCCTTCTATCAGAATGCGTTAGCGTTAACTGAAGTCTCTACACTTTCACAGTTAATAACTTTAGGGAAAAGATAGAACAAAACAAGTATTTTATGGAATCTTTTAAACCTCCTCCGTCAAGGAAATCGTCACAACTGTTAGAACCTAGTTTGGCTTACGTTGATTCACCTTCTGACTCCTTTAAACCTTCTCCTTCTTCTCAATCATCGTCGGGAAAACTGAATACTACGGCGACTCCGCAAACTTCTAATGTTCTTGCACCTACTGTAACTTTACGCTGCTGGAATTGCTCTGGGAGTGGGCATACTTCACCACGTTGTCCACAACCCCAAAATAGGCATTGCTATGGCTGTGGTAAGCCTGGTTATACACGCACTACTTGCCCAGTATGCACTTCTAATCAGGGAAACTAATTTCTGAATCTTCGATCCGAGGAGAGGATTCTATCTTACCGTTAATCTCGGAAACAGCTTTTGTGGAGTACCAGACTCTCGTCGCATTCTTCTTGACTATATTTTTGCGAGTGTTCGTAACGACGAACGACCTTACTTAAACGTCAATATCTTTGGTTATACTTTTCAGGGTCTTTTAGACTCTGGCGCTTCACGCACTATTATAGGAAATTTGGGTTGGCATATTTTACAGCGACTAGGTCTATCTTTATACGTGGGTTCGTTTACTGCCTGCACACTTGCGAATGGTAATACTTGTAATATTCTGGGTCAAATTACTCTACCGATCACTGTCGAATCTAAAACGATCATGCTGGATGTTCTCGTGGTGCCTGAAGTACCTCACAAACTAATTTTGGGTATCGACTTCTGGAAGGCGATTAACTGCGTCCCCGATCTTAGACATGGACAATGGACATTTGGTAATGATACTAGTTTAGCAACTATCTCTTCTGAACATTTGAGTTCTTTCTCTGATCTTCCTACATCTCAACGTTCTGCTCTAAAAACTTTACTGGATCACTCTTTTCAAAATTCCGACACTTTAGGATGTACTACTCTAGTCCAACATGAAATACGTACTAATTCCGAGCCAATCAAACAGCGCTATTACCCATTATCTCCTGCTTTACAACGAGTAGCTAACACTGAGTTAGATACGATGCTGCAATTAGGTGTCGTCGAACCATCAAATAGTCCTTGGTCAAGCCCGATTGTTTTAGTTAAAAAGAAAGATGACTCTTACCGGTTTTGCGTCGACTTCCGCAAAGTTAATGCGGTGACGGAAAAGGATGCTTATCCTTTGCCTTACATATCTTCTATTCTGGACCGTTTACGTGATGCACGTTACCTTTCTAGCTTGGACATTCGCTCTGCTTACTGGCAGATTCCTCTTTTGGACGAATCTAAACCTATGACTGCTTTTACCGTCCCTGGACGCGGACTTTTTCAGTTTACTCGAATGCCTTTTGGCTTGCACAATTCGCCTGCTACTTTTCAACGACTAATTGATAGAGTTTTGGGGGGAGACTTAGAACCTTACTGCTTCGCTTATCTTGACGATATCGTTTTGGCTACACCTACCTTTGAAGAACATTTGGAAGTACTCGAAAAAATTTTTCAACGTCTATCTTCTGCAGGTCTCACTTTGAGACAAGACAAGTGTCATTTCTGCCGTTCTGAGTTAAAATACTTGGGATACGTCGTTAATAAGGATGGACTTCTAGTAGATCCCGAAAAAGTTTCTGCAGTTTGCTTAATACCTGTTCCTAAAAATGTTTCTGATGTTCGCCGCTTAGTCGGTATGGCGGGATGGTATCGTCGTTTCATACCTAACTTTTCTTCTGTCATTAAACCTCTAACTTCACTTACTCAAAAGAATGCTCCATTTGTTTGGACTTCTGAATGCGAAATCGCTTTTACTTCTTTAAAAGAATGTCTAGTGTCAGCTCCTATTCTTTCTTGTCCTGATTTCTCACAACCATTTGTCATTCAAACAGATGCCTCTGACTTTGGTATCGGTGCGGTACTCTGTCAACAATTTCCTACTGGCGAAAAGGTAGTCAGTTATATTAGTAGATCTTTGATTAAGGCTGAACGTCACTATTCCACTACGGAAAAAGAGTGTCTGGCTGTTATCTGGGCTATTGAGAAACTTCGTCCCTACATTGAGGGTTCTCACTTTACCGTCGTTACTGACCACCATTCTTTGATATGGTTAAATAACTTACAGAATCCTACTGGACGGCTTTGTCGTTGGGCGATTCGCCTGCAGCAGCACGACTTTTCGATTATTCACCGTAAAGGTAAAGAACATCTAGTACCTGACGCTCTGTCGAGATCAGTTCCGAGAATAGACTGCATTAATACTTCTTCAACTTCTTTAGTCACTCTGCCTGTTCAGGATAAATGGTATTTAAAAACCATTTCTCGTATCTCTACATTCCTAGAAAATATCCTTCTTGGGTTGTACAGGACGGACTCCTTTATAAACGTTCCAAATTTTCTTCTTCAGATTCTTCTTCGGCCCATTGGAAAATAGTCGTTCCTAAAGAACAACGCAAACGTATTATTTCTGAAAACCACGATCTTCCAACTTCTGGTCACTTTGGAGTCACTAAAACTATTGCTAAAATTTCTATTCATTACTACTGGCCTGCACTTCGTGCAGATGTCATTCGCTATATTCGGCAATGTGCTGTCTGTTCTGCACATAAAGTTGAACAGTCTGCTCCACCGGGGTTTCTAGCACCAAGAGCCAAACCTACTAAGCCTTGGCAAATTTTATGTTTGGATATCGTCGGTCCTCTTCCTAGGTCCTCTAAAGGACATGCTTTTGTGTTAGTTATAGCGGATTGCTTTACGAAATTTGCCTGTTTCTTTCCCTTACGCCATGCTACTGCTTCTGCGGTGTGTCAAGCCGTGGAAGACAATATTTTTCTTCTATTTGGTACTCCACAGTACATTATTAGCGATAATGGTGTACAGTTTCGCAGTAAAGAATTTATGAAATTATGTTCTGATTATCGAACCACTATCCTTTTCAACGCTAAATACCATCCTAGAGCGAATCCTGCGGAACGAATTAACCGAGTCCTGAAAACTTTAATCTCCTCCTATACCACTCAGAACCAACGTAAATGAGACGTAAATTTAAACAAAATTGGCTGTGCTATCCGCTCTGCAAAGCACGAAGTTATTGGCTGTTCTCCTTATTACGCTTTATTTGGACGCGAACATAACTTATTTGGCAACCTTTTAGGTCCACCACCTTCTCCAGATTCTACGTTATTAGACCCAGATCGCGAAAAACTTTCCGACAATAAACTAGTTCGTCAGTTCGATTCTATTCACACTGATATCAATAAACGACTGGCTAAAGCTTATCAAAGTCAACATCTACGCTATAACCTACGACGTAGACCGGTTAAATTTAAACTCGGAGATAAGGTGTGGAAACGCAACTACGTGTTATCAGACGCGGCGCGGCATTTTAATGCGAAACTTGCTCCAAAGTTTACTGGTCCTTTCCTAATAAAACGAGTGTTATCTTCCTGGACTTATGAACTCAAAGATTCTGTTGGTAAATCCCTCGGGGTTTATCACGTCAAAGATTTAAAGCCACATATACCGGCCGATGATTCTTCTGAGTCCGATTCCTCCGTGCACTTGGCGTCCTCCTGTCCTCTTCCTCGTCCTGATCGATCCCTTCGCTATCCTAAACGACGCAAAAGACACAAACCTCCTATGTAAACCCTTACTTCCTTTTCTTTTGCTATTGTGACGTTTTGGCTTTCCTTTTTGGCTCTCTCTTTTCGTATGGGCGGTTGGTTGGGCGATACTGGCGGGCCACTTTTACGGAGACCTCTTCTTCGTCTTCCGTGACCTCTACATACGGTCCCTTCTCTTTTCCTGTCTGCATTTCTTCGGGGGTCTTCCCTACTAATTTCCTCAGGGGGATCTCTGGAGACTTGCCCTTTTCATTTCACTTTCCTATCTTCTGTCTTTGATCTACATCTACTCTACCTTCCTATTTCACTTTACTGGATGAATGCTTGTATGAATGGAGCTAAGAGGAACGGATGGGTACGCCTTCCCGTGCGAGCTTCGGTGACCACGGGATCCCGGGAATCAGAGTCAATGGGAAAATTTTCGCCGCAAATGTGATTTCTTCTTTCTCTCCTACTATCTCTTAATAGCACCTATGCCATTTCATCTGTGCTAGTTCATGGTGGCATCGGGTTGAGTTGGGGTCCTTAAGGGACCTACTTATTCACGTTTTCGGCAAGGGGGTCAAAAATTATGGGCTTTCTTTTCCTGTGGGTTGGGATGGGCGTTCTTCTGGGAATTTGGTTTTTAGGCTGCCGGCCCTTAAGTTCGGTTGAGGGTGGGGTACTTTTCTAGTGGGTTGGGTTTCTCTTCTTTCTTCCTCTTCTACTGTCCTTTAGGTTTCTTTAGGTTCCGTGTATACCACGCGTGTTTGCTTTTGGAATGACTGAGACGAAGACAACCTACCTACCTAAATCACCTTATCCTTATCCGCTTTGCTTCCTTAACTTTAGTAATAGACCTTTTTTGTTCTCTCCTAGTTTTTTTGTTTTTTTTGGAAGTATTATCGCTTCATGGTATGCTCTCCTTTCACTTTTGTTTTCTTTTCTCTCTATATTTTCCTAGTACCGGCCGAATGCCGAAGGGCTCACGTGGGAGTTTGGAGTCAGGTTGTTCTTTCGTGGAATGCTTGAGTTGTATGCTTTATGGGTGTCTCTGGTGGTATATGCGTCATTGTCGTCCGCACTTAACTTTCTTCCTGTCTTCTCATTTCTTCTTATTTTGGGTTGGGTTTACTTTGTTTGCTCCGGGTTGGGAATGGCTTAGGGTTGTTTACTTCCTCGCAGGGGTTTGGTTTTTACTTATATTTATATATATGTGGGGTTGGGCGAAAATATATGGGGTTGGGTCATTAGGGATTTTAGGGCTTCTTGTCCTGAGCGTAAGCTCAAACTTCTCTCTTCCTCCTACCTTCTTTCTTTCCTACCGTACATCGTTATAAATCCTCTTCCGAGGTCTTAATTTTGCTGGGGGGGAATCTGTTACGTGTTTATCGCGAATAACGTGTATTTTCGATAATTTCCTTTACTTTATCTAATGAATGAACTAATTAGTTAGATCTAACTATTAATATTTCCTTATTCGTTGGTGGAATGTTTTTAATTGCGTACTTCAAAAATTATTTTTCGCATCTCTACAGTTAAAAACTAATTTATTTAACGTACACATCTTTTTTTTATTCCTTTATAGATATAAGTTGCGCCATCTCTAAAATTTATGGTCATTTACTAGAGTTTTGAAAAGGAATCTTGTTTTAAAAAGACAACAATGGGATATCTGTAAAATTTATTTATCATAATTTGGTTTTAACATTCTTATCTAGTTTGAATAGTTTTGACAGGTTTGCAATATTGCTTTTGTTAGGGCGTTGTTCCTAATCTTTCTTTTCTTAACACGCCATTTTCCGATGAGAAGGTTGATCTGCAAGAAAAATTTTTCCTTCCGTTTATAAGATGTTTAAGCATCGTTTCTTTGGAAAATTTTTCATATAATGCAATGTTTTTTGGTATAAAACTTTACTGACGCTTTACAAGCGGATATTATTGCAATTTTCAATCTTCACATCCTCCGGTAAGTTTAACACATGTTCGACAACTTTTAGTAATTCGATTCTTTCATTTAGGCACTTTCGCACGATTACTTAAATTTATAACATAGGTCTGTTGAAGCGAAATCATCGCTATCGGCTCTACACATCTAAAAAGAGGTATGCTTGTATAAGGTAATTAGCAACGTATTTACTTGTATCACTTTCAGCGCCTTGATACCGGCGAAATAAACAGCTATTCTTTATTTATATACATAACTAGCAAATTGGAATGCACTACCGATCACCTTCGTACCTTTTCCTACTGGAAGGCTGGCTTTTAACTATTGATTAGCTGTTTTGGTTCCACAAAGTAACTACCACCTTCGAAACACGAAGGGCATTTACAGTTTGGTAATTCTTCATCAAAGGTCAGAATTCTTTATTATTCAATATACACAGGATTTGTGTAATGAACAGTGTATTGCTAAAATTAGTACCACAGAGTTAGGTTACATTTGGGGGGTTTAACCTTATATTACTTACTTGTAACAAAAATTTATCATTTGTAATAACATTCTTTTACTGGAGGCTAAAGTGGTTGAATAATTTAGAGTTTGATTTGTTCAATTTGTAATTAATTTCTACATACAAAAAAAGAAAGAAAAAAACCACACCTATCTTCACTGGGACGTTGACCTACTTTGTTTCACGGTAGCTGCGCGTTGAAGCTCCTGTTTTTAAAATACATTATATACAGGGTGGAACATATATCGAGGTCGTATGAATTACAGTCATTGTATGAAACCGTATATATATTTATAGTCAAATTTAGAATTTCTGTAGCTTTTCTGTACTTTGTCTTTGATTAATATTAATTATTTGTCATTACGGATAATTTTGTTCAGAGCAGGTTTTGCTGTAATAAAAATTTCTGTACTATTGAATGTCTTGCTTCAATTCTATGCCTTGCACTGAACAGACTATCCAGATATTTCTATTTAATACCACTTCTTAATGTTTTTAATAAAATTCAAGAAACCGAAATTAAAATCATTGGGGATTTAAATTCTATTTTGTGAAACGTAGGCAAGCCGTTTCAAAAATTAAGCACTACTATTTTCATTGTGGATCTATTTTAGATCGCACTTTATGGGTTACTTTCGCCCTTTCGGCTGCGATTTGTAAGTACTTACAACCGTCGGGAGCGGCACAATTAACGAAACTTTTCTTTTACATTTAGGGTTCGATTAACGAACTAAATACATTTAGTTTTTTTTTTTCTTTGTGGGCATCTGCGACGGCTCACCACTTGCCATCGTCAGGGCTGAATTATACTTATTTTGTTAATTAAGATTGTTATGAATACTTTGGGGGAAAACTAGCATAGTATCATATTTGTTTACGTTCGATATTTATTCGACAAGTATTAATTTGAGTTTAAATTAAATTAAATAAACGATTACTGTGTGGTTGTTCGGGTAAAAGTTTGTCTCTCTTTTAAATTGTTCCTTTTTTTTGGAGCACTACCTGTTTCAGGTTTTACAGGGCCTGCCCTACTCTACTCCTCTTTTTCCTTTTTCTTTCCTTTTCTCCCCTTTCCTGACTAAAACCTGTGGCGCCTATCCTTTAGTGGCTATCTAACCACGTCAACACCATTGTAGCAATCCTCCAAAACCCCACGCATCCAAGTGCTCTGCGGTCAAATGACCGTACGCAGGAGCTTAGTCGAGCGCACTTTCAAAAAAAATGTTTACATGCAGGTTAGACATGTAGCAAGTTTTAAGGACTTACTTGTGCAACAAGCATAAATTACTCTGTCTGTCAAATTTTAATATTTGTTTACAATTTGATTTTAAGTTTCAAATTTTATAACTAAATTTTCTTTCTTCGATATTTTAGGGTAGGAATAAGATATAGAGGTGCAGTTTTCACTAACATATTTAGGGATGATTGCATCTCATTTTTATGAAAAAAAAGTCATATTGTTGTATTTAATTTTTTAGAGAATTTTACAATTTTCTGATATTATATCGAAGAAAGCGCTCTAGCGGCATCACTAAAAATTAGACATATTATATGTAAGATTGATTTAATGGAGCAATAAATGCTCTTTCCAAGGAGACTAAGTTTATTAAAATCAGTTCAGTCGTTTAGGAGTTACAACTGTTTATTTAAAAAAATCACTGAATCACTCCCCACCACTTTATTTTAATAGAAACGTCAAACAAAAATTACTCGAATAAAGCTGAGCTTTAAAAAGCATATAATTTTTGGTACATTTACTAGGTGGATTTCATTAAAAATTCACTTTAAAAGTTTAAGATGGCGGTTACGCCCCCTGGCGGTCATCTTGCAAATTTGAAAATATTTTCCACGGTTTTTTTTGGCCACCTTAGTAATAAAAATTTTTACCGCAACTCTCTACGACGAATAGTTTCCGAGAAAGAGCGCTTTGCATTCTTATCTGGCCACTCGGTAGAAGTGGCAACATCGGTAAAGTTATGTCTCTCTCACACTAATATAATGCTTATTGGGTTTCTTTTTAGCTTATTATAAGTCAGACCTGCAATTATGTTTTTCCATGCCTGTATGTACTATTACTGGCATAGTTTATCCATAAAGCACCAATTTACTCCATCGTTGACCCTGTACTTTTTTTTAATAGTTAAATGAATCCATAATTGGATCGACTAGGTACTGACTCTGTTACACGTACCAGATTTTTAATTGCAGTCGATGAAAGTTTTTAAATAGCTTTTATCGACTTTATGCAGTATTCACAAAGAATACAATTAATAATTGAAGCATCCATTTAATAATTTCCATAAACATATTCATTAGCAATAACAACGGACCGTTTTAATGTAAAGATATTGCAGTTTAGAGTACGTTAGTTGATTGTTCTTTGAATATTCATATACAGTGATTGAATTCTGAATCTCTAATCTACCTATATGTAAATTACTCTAAACTGTTTTGTTCGTTTATACGAGTATGTAACAAAAGCCTTTAAAGTAATTCTTTGAATTCAAAACACATTGTTAAATCGATAGCTGATACCTACTTTTAATTAATATACATTTTCATAGTTGATACTTTTACTAGTCAGTTCTATTTTAAAGGTAAATAATTTGTTGAAATACGGATTAATTAAAATAATGTCGAAACATAAACTTTGCAACTTGTTTCCAATTATTTTTAATGAAGCTAAAAGAAAAGCTTCAGAAACGACTACTTTTCCGTTTGTTTTTTTCTTAAATTGGTATATCGTTAGGAATGTCTATGTTAATGCACATCTTTGATCTTTACAGAAGTAAAATATATGTAAACTCGACCGTCGATAAAGTCCGCAAGACAGGTCGATCTCATTCTATTGCACCTGCTAACAGGATTTGCAAGATAAATGCCCATATATCATCTTTTACTTTGTGAAATTCTTTTTGAACTAATAATAATCTTAATACTGTCGGCTTGTTTGTGTATGAAAAAGAGATCAGTTGACAATGTCTTCTAAGTATAATTTTTGTTTTTCTATTTACTAAATTATTGGATAAAGCTTCATTCTTGTACCAGAATAACTGCTAATGAGAGGTTGCAGCATCGATATACCTTCCAGCTTAATCAAACCGCACTCATCAATTACATATAAACCGGTGTTAATGCTTTGTTACACACGTTTAATAGCAATGAATGTGTTTCAAAGGTATTGCTTTCGAAATACGTACAGGAAATGTCATTATACGTATGAATATTAATCTTGTTCTTTTAAGCGCGCTGTATATTTAAAACTGTTATTAATGTCTAATATAATGGTTAAGTAATCATCGCAGCATTTCTGTAAAATGTACAAAAATGTACAGGGTGGTTCATTTTCGATGTTTTCTTATGGGAAGTACCCTTTCTATTACAGATACATAAAAAGCAATATGGTATCCTTATGCTCGATATTGGTGTTAATTAAGATCCAATAGTCATAATCAAGATATCTCTGACCGTTATTGCGTAATTAGCCAAAATTGAAAAAATGGCGATTTTGAAAAACTTGAATAACTTTTTCATTTCTAAATATATCGACAAACTGTGAAAACATTTTTAACGCATTTTTTTATGTAGATCCGATAATGCATTCACATTTTTAATACCTCCTTAATTTAAAAAGATATGACATGAAGTTGTATTTTTTTATATGGAAACCATAGTTGGCTATGGACATTATAAAATGAATTTTTTTTGTGCTTTTCAAAAATATATAACACTTCTATGCTATTTTAATAATTAATTGATTTTTCAAGTTTTTCTTATTTACGTTTTATATTAAGAATACTGTTTAATCTTGCATAGATTAAACAGGATATTTTAACAATTTTTTAGTAATAAATTGAGATATATAATTAGTAACAATTAGTAAGTAGAATGAATATAAAGCAGGTTAATTATTGCAACATACATGCTGATACAAAAATGTGCAAAGTTGAAATTATACACACATATTATGTACATTATAACTAGTAAGCACAAAAAGGCGCTTAAGCGAATAAACATAACCTATTAACTGGGTCAAACAATAAACTACGTAATGTTAAAATCTGTATATAATAATACCAAATAGATCAGTCTTTGAATGAATCCCATTTTTAATCAATTACTCAAACGGGGATGTGAGGTCTAGTCTACAATTGATACGAGTGACGGCGTATCCCTCACATTAAACCCTAAATACTCAATCTCTCTAATCAGAGAATTGAACAAATACACAGTAGGCATAGGGGGCTGAGATTTATATAAGCAAAAACAAATGATACCTGTATGTCAAATAATAATTTAAAAATTAGAAGTGTGCAAACAAAGTGATCTTGGAATTTAGTTGTTAACATGCCTAATTAAACAAATTCAGAAAAATTTTGCGTTAAAGTGTTTTATATTATCCGAAGGTGATAAGAATATGGCATCGGAATTATATTTACAAAATTTACCTGAAAGGCAGCAACCAAATAAAAAAAATATTTTTGAACGGTATAGTTAATAGAAATTAAAATTTTTGATAGCCCAAATAATATCTTAATTAATTTTAGGTTACAGAAAAATTTCATTGAATTCGGTTTTTTAAAAATCCCAGGCCAAAAACTTACTTTAACGAAATTCTGAAGAAAATTCAATGGTCGTCTTAGGACAAGCCGAAGCAGAGCCAACAACTTCATCTAGCCAAATAGTTAATCTAGGCGTGTCTCGAAGCAAAGCCCTTCGAATTTTAAAGAAACACAGATACCATTGCTATAGATTTCGGAAAGAATATTTTTTGACTATAGACGACAGAAGGCGGCGTACTGAGTTTTGTAACTGGTATATAAGTGCCAAAATGTACCTAATTTTTCAAACTCTATTGCATGGTCAGACGAGGCGCATATTAGTAGTGATGGTACTTTTAATAATCACAATTTACCTTACTGGGCAGATACTAACGCCCATGTCAGTGTTGTCTGTAGGAGGCAAGGAAAATTTGGAATAAATGTGTGGTCCTGCATTAAACATGGACGTTTTTATTATCACATGTATGAAACAACATTAAACGCAATGAAATATCTCATATTCTACGAATTCATTTGGAAGGATTTCTAGAGATTCTTCCTTTAGCACAATGTTGCAATGTTATATTTCAGCAAGACGGAGCTCCCGCACATAATTCCCGTGTAGTTAGTGACTTCTTAAATTTACGTTTTCCTAATAACTGGATGGGAACGACAGCACCAATTTTGTGGCCTGCTCCTTCACCCGATCTTTCACCTCTAGATTTCTTTTTATGGGGTTTCTTGAAAAACATTATATACACAAGAACTAATAATACTGTGAATGAGTTAAAAGAAAGTGTTCGTGTGGCTTTTACACAGTTAACACCCTTATCTATATATAACTCTATAAATTCAATTAGAAGACGATGCGAAGTCCACATCCAAAAAGGGCGCACAGTTTGAAACTTATTTGTAGTTTTAGTGTGTTTTTTGTATTGATATTTTCTGTTCATATTTTTGTTCGTTTATAGAATTAGATGTTTACATACGTATAAAAATTGATTTTCTGTTAGCTTTTCATAATTTCTGATGATGTTATATACTTTTTTTTCATTTCGTTTCAATTTGCATTTGAGGTTTTTTGATAATTTTATATTCAATCTTTAGATTTTATAATTTGTTACCATTCCACAAGAACAACATTACAATTAAACTTATTTGAATTACAAAATGTCCCTAAAATATTTTATGGGAAGTGAAATTTATTTTTTGAGTAGAATATCTTCATTCAATTTCATACTTGGTTTTCTAAGCCAACTGTTATCCTTAACAAATATACCAATTAAGAAAAACTTAAAAAATCAATTAATTATTAAAATAGCATAGAGGTGTTATATATTTTTAAAAAGCACAAAAACATGTCATTTAAAAATGTCATAGCTAATTATGGTTTCCATATAAAAAATACGACTTTATGTCATATCTTCTTAAATTAAGGAGGTATGAGAAATGTGAATACATTAATGGATTATACTTAAAAAAGTGCCTTAAGAATATTTTTACAGTTTGTCGATACATTTATAAATAAAAAAGTTATTCAAGTTTTTCAAAATCGCCATTATTTCAATTTTGGCTAATTGCGCAATAACGGTCAGAGATATCTTGATTATGACTATTGGATCTTAATTAACACCAAAATCGAGCACAAGGGCCCCATATTAGGTACTTTTTGTCTATCTGTAATAGAAAGGGTACTCCCATAAGAAAACATTGAAAATGAACCACCCTGTACATTTTTGCACATTTCAGAGAGAAGCTGCGATGATTACTTAACCATTATATTAGACATTAATAACAGTTTTAAATGTACAGCGCGATTAAAAGAACAAGATTAATATTCATACGTGTAAGGAAAGGGTTCTGTTAGTTACGCAAATCATACGTTATATTACTATTCTGTAAAATTTGATGTACTACGTGAGTTTTATGCTTGGAAACGTTTTTTTTTCTTTTTTTTGAAATGCTTGCTATAATAATTATCACTAACAATAGGGACGTGAGAAGCTGGAATTGGACTTCAAGAAATTGTAACAAAATTGATCGAAACGAATTTGCTGTATGGTAGGTGTACTATAATGCTTTCAACGCAACAGTTAGTGTAAGATCAACCCATCAAAGAATAAACTTTTTTATTTTTCAATCTTGCAAAACAAGACCTACGACGTTTATATGTGGACATTTTTCCAAGGTCATTTCACATATCAAAGTATGGGTTTCCAGATACCAATAACCAAATCTCCTACCCTGTAACGAACCACAAGTCATTACTACAAATTTTTCTTAATTAATTATTTAACAATCAGCCCTCGTAAAAGAAATGATGTCATATTTCTTAGTATTCAAACACCTGCAAGACTTGATCTAATATTTCTTAGTATTCCGTATTACTCAGTACCTAATTTAATATTTCTTATTATTTCGTGTGATTGCGCAACCAAAATTAATTTGTTTCCCCTCCAACGTAGATGTCATAAAACATCGAATGTTTTATACGTCAGAGTAATCTCCGCCAATTACAGATAGGATTCCCCCAAACGGAAGCCAGCACCGCCTACCGAGAGTCCCCTATAAAAACCGCGCCGCGCACCTTTTAAGGAATGAATGAACGAAGAAAATTGTACCTGAAAACCGGTAGAAGAGTAGAAGAAGAGCTCCGTCGCGCCTCGTGAACGCATCCCGCCGCCGAGAATTATTTAGTTGGTTTCACCAGCTCCTGTATTAGTTAGTCCATTAGACTAACTCCGGTTCCAGAAAATCTGCACGTGACGATTGTTTGAAAGTAAATCGCCGCAGACCTAGTGATAACCACCGCGAGTTTAGCTCTCTGTATTTGCGAACGCGCACCGCGAACCTTTTGTAAATAAATAGCTATCCTCGATCTTTGTGAGTACGTCTGTAGAGTAATTCAGAACACAAACACACACAAAAAACCCCAGACCGCAACGTGCAAAGCCACGAAGCAGTCGGGAGTACAAACAGAAACACACACAAACCCCCAGACAGCAACGGGCTAAGCCACGAAGCAGTCGGGAGTACAAAGACAAACACACACAAACCCCCAGACCGCCACGGGCTAAGCCACGAGGCAGTCGGGAGTACAAACACACACCACGCTACCATATACCTGACGACGGGAGCTAGGTAGTACTGTATAGCCCTGCAGAGTATCCGTCAAAGACCTGTAGAGAAGAAAAACCGTACATCGATAACCACGCGCTTAGTAATTGAATTTCAAGAAAACAATCAATTAATTGTTTTCCACCAGCTTATTCCGCAAGTATAAAAACCGCCTTCCATAAATACGCGTTTTTGTGCGTATACCATTAGGTAACGTTCGTTTGTATCTACGTGAGATTTCGTTCATTTGCATAAAAAGAAATCATCGCCATAAAATTACATCCCAGAAGATAAGGCGCATATATGTTAATTATACAGCCAAACTTGTATAATCCGCCAGTCTAAATTTAATTCAAAAGAAAACCTCGGAAGATATTCAGATTAGCGAACGTAATAGATCGCGATGGTAAATTGCTTCACGAAGCATACGCGCCTGTCCGTCTTCCAGAAATTACTGAAGGTAAAGAGAAGCAAGCAAGCAGACCGGTGAACGCTCGTCCTGCGTACAACCGTGAACTCGGGATATCGATTTTCACTAGTGACCTAGATCTGCGCAACCCCCGTTTTAAGTAACCAGTAGTTTGTTTATTCATTCTTTTCTTTGGTAGACAGGGCGTATCCAGTATAAATAATTAATTAAACGCAACGTTATTAATCATTTAAATATTACGTTCCTCATTTAGTGTAACTAGGGAGTATTAATATTTGTTTACAGAAACGACTTCGACAACAATAAGCCGTCTTCTCGAGTGAGTGGAAGGAGTAGGACATCCAAATTCTCCGTCCAGACCTAGTGGATGCCCCCGACGCCGCTGTATAAGTATTAAATTCTAATTGTTTTCTCATTGTTTCTCAAGTTTATGTTTATGTTAGTTGTTCATAATGTTATCAGCCTAGGTTAAGTGTGAATACGTTATATTTGTATATAATAGGATAATATATTATTAAACCGTTTTACTATAATTATTTTATGTGGACAGTGTAGAGCTAAAGTAAATATTCCGACGAACCCACCCCCCCTCTTTAGCTAAAGCTAAAGACCGATTGCAGTTTAGCCGCGGCAAATATAAAAATTGTGAGAAAGGACCTTACAACCCTTTATCTTTTACCCATCCTTATCCTATTTAGTCAACTGTCATAGTCTTTAAAAGTGACCCTTCTACTTTGTCTAATACATAATAACTTTCTAGGGAACGGCTAAATTTACGTCAAGCACTCCGAGCACTGGAAGTAAACCGGTCATAAGATGTGCAAGGGAATACACTAAACCAACTGAGATTTGGAAAGCAGCAATTTTTTTATTTATGCGATATACAGATGCACATGAAAAAAAATCCATTTTTACCTTCCAACATACATACACATATGTTGGTAACAGAATATCCCTTTTTTAACTGTCTCTAAATTGATCAATTAGTCCATTTTACCACGTTTCGCTGAGATGGGCCATGATCTGTGTGTGCTTGTGACTGCGCGCGCGTGTGCATGCGTGCCTGTTGGTGTGTGCGCGTGAGTGAACTTGTGCGTAAACGTGTGCGTGTGCGTGTGCGTGTGCGTGTGCACGTGTGTACGTGTGTGTGCGTGTACGTGAGCGCCTCCGTCTGCGTGTGCGAGTGCGTGTGCGTGCTGGTGTGCCTGTGCGTGGGCGTGTGGGTGTGCGAGTGCGTGTGCGTGTGCGTGTACGTGTGCGTGTGTGTGCGTATGCGTGTTCGTGTGAGTGTGTGTGTGCGTGTCCGTGTGCATGAGCGTGTGTGTACGCCTGCGTGTGCGAGTGCGAGTGCGTGTGCGTGTGCGTGTGCGTTTGCGTGTACGTGTGCATGTGCGTGTGCGTGTGCGTGTACGTGTGCGTGTGCGTGTGCGTGTGCGTGTGCGTGTGCGTGTGCGGGTTAGTGTGCGTGTGCGTGTACGTGTGCGTGTGTGTGCGTATGCGTGTTCGTGTGAGTGTGTGTGTGCGTGTCCGTGTGCATGAGCGTGTGTGTGTACGCCTGCGTGTGCGAGTGCGAGTGCGTGTGCGTGTGCGTGTGCGTTTGCGTGTACGTGTGCATGTGCGTGTGCGTGTGCGTGTGCGTGTGCGTGTGCGTGTGCGTGTGCGTGTGCGTGTGTGGGTTAGTGTGCGTGTGCGTGTACGTGTGCGTGTGCGGGTGTGTGTGCATGTGCGTGTGCTAGTGCGTGTGCGCATTCGTGTGCGCGTGCGTGTGCGTGTGCGTGTGCGTGTGCGTGTGCGTGTGCGTGTGCATGAACGTTTGCGTCTGCGTGTGCGTGTGCGTGTGCGAGTGCTTGTGCGGGTGCGCGTCCGCCTACGAGTGCGTGTCCGTCTGAGAGTTCGTGTGTGTGTGTGTGTGTGTGTGTGCGTATGCGTGTGCGTATGCGTGTGCGTGTGGGTGTGCGTATGTATCTGCGCGTGCGTGTGCGTGTGCGTGTGCGTGTGGGTGTGCGTGTGCGTGTGCGTGTGTGTGTGCGTGTGTGTGTGCGTGTGTGTATGTGTGCGCGTGTACGTGTGCGTGTGCGTGTGCGTGTGCGTGTGCTTGTGCGTGTGCGTTTGCGTGTGCGTGTGCGTGTGCGTGTGCGTGTACGTTTGCGTGTGCGTGTGCGTGTGCATGTGCTTGTGATTACTTATGCAAATGGAGATTTTCTCCGAGTGTATTCAACTACAGTTCAAAAAAATCATTAAATGCTGCCGGTACTTTTTCATACATTTAAATATTCTATTCTATTCTTTTATAAAATCTTAAAACGGGGTTCATGTTTTTTTTAGTAGAAAGGACAGTTGGCAGTGATTTTAAAAAACATTTTCTTTTACGACCATTACATTACTTGCCGATCACGCTGTTCCCTTACGGTATTGGCAAAAACCTTATTTTGCCTCATATATTTACTCAAAATGGTAACGTACCTTTATTAAGTCAACAACTGTGTAGTGTAAGTCGTTAGATTGTTAAAATATAACTAGAAGTAAAGTTTTGATAATTGTTGCATCTTAAAATTATAATTGAAATTATAAGAAAAATTTTAGAGGCCTCCGCGAACAAAAAGGTACGTTCACAAAATTGCTTTTTTCAAATTTTTACTCCATTAGATGAATTAGTTCATTATTTAAATTCGAGAATTAGCAAACTTTACTGTTCAGCATATTTAAAGCATAAGTACTTTCTCACCAAACAGACTCTAGTTTTAGATAAAACGTGGGATGTAGGCATCTTAAGAATTTATGTAATGTGCGACAAACGATCTTTACAGACGTTTATAATAAGATAGGTACTCAAACTTTTAATACTTGATTTTAACATAAAAATTATGTTTTATCTTCTTCACAAGCCAAACAGGTTTTAATTTGTTAATAAATACTTCCGTACTGGAGCAGGAAGAAACCTTATTAAATATAGGCGACTATTGTACTCGCACGACATACGTCAAATTTTGGCCAATAAATGTGTCATATTTTGTGTTGCACAGCCAACCAAATCGAATTATGGGATATATTGTACTAAACTCGGAATTATACTCATTTGTAATGACGTCATTTTTATTTATCTTTGTTTAGTATATTCCAAGCAGCGGTGACAAAAAATTTTTAGGAAAAATTGGTGTCAATGATTGTTTATTTTTTATACACCTGGTTATGTAAAGTATCCGTCACTGTCAATAAAAAAAAAGCTTTGTTGTTCTAGCAAATATTATTTTATGATCGTCATTTAAGTATTCAATCATATTGTTACAATTACATCAACAAAGCAATATGGTGTGTTTTTTTTATGTTTGTATAAGTTTGCTAATAAATACCTACATAAATACTACAAGATTATTTTTATTGTTTGGGATTGAAAGTGTATAGACGAATGTAAAATACTGCTAAATTATCATTTGTTAATTTATGAACGTATATAAATACATAACAGACTATTAATTTCTGAACCCGATAGTAAATTGTCAAACCTAATATTGATTGGCAACAATATCTACGCGATACGTTTTTTCTCACCTAGATGACCTACAAAGGGGTATAATTACAAGTATAGTACCAAATTGCAGCGAATATGGGACTAGTCCTTCCAGTGACAATTTTTAGCAAATGAAGATCTTTAGTTTATTATATTTTTCAGGTATCACTTAGAAAACTAATTAATTGTAAGATTAGTTAAATTAAAGGTACCTATCTACTTCAAGGTATTTTATTAACCCTACCATACTAACCATTCGTAAAATTTACGAAAGTGGAATTAATTTCGTAGATCTGGCAACTATGTAATGAACGCAAGGTATCTGTCCACTCGAGTAGCTTCCTCAATCAGTTGCCGGGGCACGTTGAAGTGGTGTGGTGTTTGATTTGTGCACTGTCTATCCTTGTGCTGCACATCTATTCGTAATTTTTACGATAGGTTAGTAAAAACGTAACTTTTTTCTGTAGGGCAATTTTGTTTGTTTTTATGTATCTTAGGCGTATTTATTACATTATGAAATGAAAACGGCAAGATAAAATACCTTTAACCCAGAGAAAATAGGAACTGGAATTGGAAAACTTGCTGCCTGGTGAATTCGATGAAGATACCCAAGATAGCAACGAAGAGCATTCCTGTGGCTCAGAAGATGAAAATAACTTGGAGTGAGACTTCAGATCCTCTGAATCGGAATTAGAACCAGATGTTTCATGTGATGATAGCGCTGAATCTGAGCCAGACACTTACTTCTCAACCCCAAAAGAGATTTAGAAAAAAACTATTCTTCTTCCACCTATGGAAAGAAAGTTAAACGAGTAACAGGGGCTGCAGCTCTGAATGTCGCAGAGACGTCGCCGGGGAAGCTGTGTGTTCAGGAAACAGAGGAAGCAGGAGATATGGAAACCGAACAGGACTATAATGTATGCAATAATTCTATAAGTATTTTCTATTTGTTTATTTTACAACACGTAAAAATATATTGACAATACAATCTGTCAACCCGCTGTCTCCTAGTTACCTACTAAGATACAGACTAATACGATGACTAAGTACTCTACCCACTAGAATATATAACAGATTTCCCCCATCACTTAAAGCTAAATCTGTCAATGGATTTTCTAGTTCTCCTACTCCTTCTTAGCTCCGTCACTGCTGTATTTTCACTCTGTTCTTCCCTTACATTTTCATTATGATCAGTTTTTTCCTCCTTATCATTTCTTTCTGTATCCTGTCTAGTTTTTGTATTATTTTCCTCTCCTTTTGAGTCGTTACTGTCACATGATTTCGTTGAATCTTTCTCCAAATTTACTTCTTCTGATTCTTGTATAAGTGTTAAAGGTACCTTATCTTGATACTTATATATATTTGGTAATGTAACTTCAGTTCTGGCAATTTGGTCCACATGTCTTCTAACTTTTGTTCCTTCTATGTCAATCCAGTAATGTAGTTTACCTCCTTCTCTATTATTTTTCCAAATTTCCACATACCAGTTCTATCATAATTTCGAAAACGTACTGTATCACCTACATTAAATGTCTTTTTTTTATAAGCTTCTTGAAAATTATGTTCTTTTTGATGGTAATCTAATTAAATCGATTTTGTTCGAATATCTCTTTTAAATGTAATTGTGCCGGTGAAACTCCTGTTGTTAAATTTTTTGTTTTACGATAGTGTAATAAAAATTTTGTAAATGAAATTCAATATCAAAATTTCCTTTTCTATAATTAATTTTTTATTGCATTCTTCATTGATTGAACGTATCTTTCAGCCTGCCCGTTAGTAGCTGGGTGGTAAGGTGCCGAAAATTTATGTAAAATACCATTACTTTTTGTGAAAACCTGGAATTCTTGTGAAATAAAAGTAGGTCCATTATCTGTTACTAATGTGACTGGAATACCAAAACGAGCAAAAGTACTTGTAAGGTAACGAATTGTTACTGATGCCGTCATGGATGGTATGATAAATATTTCTGGCCATTTTGAATAAGCATCGACTAAAATTAAGAAATACTTATTTGCAAAAGGACCTGCAAAATCTAAATGTAATCTTTGCCAAGGGCCATCTGGAGATTCCCATTTATGGCAAGTACTTTTGATTTCATTATTTTGTATCATTTGACAAGGTAAACAGCTTTTACTACATGTTCAATATCATTATCAATGCCGGGCCACCAAACATACGATCTCGCCAAAGTTTTCATTTTAACTATACCTATATGTGCTTCATGCAATTCATTTAAAATTTTAATTCTAAGACAAGAAGGAATAACAATTCTAGTTCCTTTAAAATTACCCTTCTGTTAAAGAAAATTCGTTGTCTTTACCAATGAAACCAAAAGTTGTAATTTTTTTTCCCGACTTTAAAGTATCGTATACTTCTTTTAACATAGTATCTTTTGTAGTTTCTTCTACAATATTTTTATGTGAAACTGGTAGCATTAAAATTTGTTGTAATTGATACATTGTAACATCGTCAAATTCGAACGAAGAAGAATCGTTTTTTAATATTAATCTAGAAAGCGAGTCTGCGTTACCATGTTTTTCTGTAGATCTATAAACTACGTCGTAATCTAACCCTTGCAAAAATTGGGCATAATGTAATAGCCTAGTGGCTGTTATATTTGGTAAATTTTTATTCGGACTAAAAATACTAACTAACGGCTTATGATCCGTAATCAATTTAAATTTACGTCCGTATAAGTATTGAAAAACTTACGACATCCCCAATAAATTGATGTTGCCTCTTTATCTATTTGACTGTAATTTTTTCAGATTTGCTTAATGTTCTCGAGGCATATGCGATTGGTCTTTCTAAACCATCCGGCATTATATGTGAAATCACAGCTCCTAAAGCATATGAACTCGAGTCCGTAGCTAATATTAACGAATAAGCAGGGTTATAAGGAACTAATATTTTATCAGATGTAATTTCTTTTTATTAAAATGAAACTTTTCTCGCATTGATCATTCCATATGAAAGGAACGTTCCTTTGTAAAAGGTTATATAAAGGTTGTAATTTTGTTGCCAAATTTTCTAAAATCTACCGTAATAATTTACCATACCTAACCAGCTTTTCAATTGAGTCACATTTTCTGGTCTTTCAGATTTCATTATTGCTTCTGTTTTTTCCTTTGTTTTTCTAATCCACGCGAAGATATTCTGTATCCTAAATAATCTATACCAGATTTGAAAAATTTACATTTTCTTCCTTAATTTTAAGTCCCACCTCTTGCAGTCTTTTTAAAACTTGTTCTAGTCTATAGATGTGTTCTTCCATAGTGCTTCCTTGTATTTTGATGTCATCTAAAACACACACACCCAGGTATATTTGCTAATGTTTTGGATATGTAGCGTTGCCACACCGAGGGTGCTACTTTTGTTCCAAACATAAGTCGATTTACTCTATAATCCCCCTTTGTAGTAGTAATTGCTTGAATTTCTGTACTTTTAGTATCCATAGGCATGTTCAGATATGCTTCTCTAATATCTAATGTTGTAAATATTTTTCCACCCAACATAGTTTTGGCAAAAATATCTTCTAAATTTGGAATGGGAAAATGGTCGTCTTTCAATACTTTATTTATTGTGACCTTATAATCAGCACAAAGACGAATAGATCCATCTCGTTTACAAATAGGGACAACGGGTGTTCCCCATTCACTGTATTCTATTTTGGATATTATACCTAACTGCTCCAAACGATCAATTTCTTTTTCCACTTTCTCTTGTATGGCATAAGGAATTTTTCTTGCAGGATAATAAATAGGTTTGGTGTTGTCTTTTAAGTATAATTTGGCCACGTAATTATTAATTCGACCAATACCCTCCTTGAAAACTTCACAATATTTTTGTTTAAGCTTCTCAAGTATCTTACTCGTATTATCCGCTTTTCCGTGTAGCTGATGTATGTTTGGATGTAATTTATGGAAAAGTTGTAACCACTCCCTTCCAAATATTGGTTCTACTTTACCAGGAAGTATATACAAATTCCCTATTTCTTTCTTATCCCCATGTGTAACTTCCACAGTTGAATATCCAATTGGGTGAATAATTTCCCCAGTATAAGTGCGAAGTGGTAATGACGAAGTACAAATATGTGATGTAGGGCATAATACTTTAAATGCACCATACGACATTGACGACACTGCAGCACCGGTATCGTATTCAAAAGCGACGTCTTGCCCATTAATTTTGACATTTAACATAAATTTCTCAGGTTTTATTAATAATTCCGGTAAGCTTGTATTAACCAAATTATTAATATAATAAATGTCACCTTCTGCTCTCTCCTCTGTAGATAAAATTATACTTGTACTTGGATTATTAGCTTCACCTTCCAACTGGTTTTGATTTCTTGTATTTTGCATATTTATTTTAGATTTTGTCATGCAAACCTTGGCAAGATGACCCAACTTATTACAGAAAGTACATTTTGCTGTAATATATTTACATGATGATGCTAAATGATATTTATCACCACAACGATAACAAATGCGATTTTTAACGATAGGGTTACTGTAAGCATTTGAATTACGAATATTAATTTTTGTAGGCAGTTTAACTTGATTTTGTTGTGTATTTTCTTCAGAGATTTGTGATGTAAAAATTTCTTTAGCATCTTTTTGTGCTGATTCACTTGCAAGAATGGTATTTACACAGTCAATAAATGTATTAGGAGCTTTCAGTTGAATAAGTTTTTCTACCCAAGCTGGATTACGTAATCCACTGATAAATTGTTGTCTTAAATGTGTATTAGCTGTGGAGGCTTTGCATGAAGTACATATAAACTCACAATTCTTACTGAGGTTTTTTAAATCGGCTACGAAATCTGCAACACTTTCGCCTTCCCTTTGAATACGTTTTGAAAAACGATTTTGTTCAGTTGTTACACTTGGTGTGGGGTGCAAGTGTTCTTTAATTAATTTAACTATTTGTGAATATGATTTAGAACTTGGCTCTTCGGGGCTTGTTAATTTGTACAATAATTGAAATGTTTTCGTACCCATTGAATGTATAAGCCACTCCTTTTTTTTTCCTTCCACTAATTGAGATTCTTCTACTAAATTCTTCATGTTAAAAAAATTCTCCAACCTTTTAATAAAAATTTCGAAAGTCTCATTTTCTTCATTAAATACATCCAATGTAACAGCATCCACAGCTTCATTTTGATTACTTGTAACTTTGAGATTTTCCGTTAGCACTTTAATAAATTCTGTAAATTGTTCGGAATTCATTTGATAAGTTCGTTATCCTCGTCGCCACTATATTGTATGCAATAATTCTATAAGTATTTTCTATTTGTTTATTTTACAACACGTAAAAATATATTGACAATACAATCTGTCAACCCGCTGTCTCCTAGTTACCTACTAAGATACAGACTAATACGATGACTAAGTACTCTACCCACTAGAATATATAACAAGGACGACTTAGAATACCATGAGGAAAGTCAAGGTGATGACGAACTAGGAAGAGAGGTGCAGCGAGACATTTTTCTTTCAGGTTTGAAAGGAAAGAATGGTCATCGCTGGTGTACCGTTGCAAATACACGAAAGTGAATTTCAAAGCGGAATATTCTGCATTTTGTTAAAGAGCCTACTGGTGCAGCAAAGAATTGTCTGACTCCCTTAGATGCGTTGCAATGTCTAATGGACGACTCTATATTTGAAAAAATATTAATACATACTAATCCCTAAATTAACGTTACATCAGAGTGATATAAAACTAATAAATCTACTATTTCTCATATTACAAGAGATGAACTAAATGCCCTTTTTGGACTTTTGATATTTGCCGGAGATCAGAAAGACAACCACTTGAGCTGTAGGAAAATGTTTGATTCCAAAAAGTCTGGACCAGTTTACAAAGCAACCATGTTTTCTGAAAGATTTAAATTTATTTTACGTAATTTGAGGTTTGACGATAAAGCGACGCGTCTTCAGAGAAAAGAAATCGGCAGATTTGCTCCCATTCGAGAGATTTGGGATGAATTTATATCTGATTACAAATTTTTCTATACAACTGGTAGTTATACATTTAACAATTGATGAACATTTACTGGGATTTCGAACCGGCGGGATTAAGATAGTAATGACATGTGATGTGGGTACGAAATACCTGCTAAATGCTGAGCCGTACCTAGGAAAACATACAAATATAAACGGAGAACCTTTGAATGAACATTTTGTCAAAAAACTAAAAAAAAATTTACATGGCAGTAATCGCAACATCACGATGGATAATTGGTTTATATCGGTTGATATAGCGGATCAGCTTCTAAAACACCCACACGGTTTAACAATTTTTGGTGCTTTGCGGGATAATAAGCGGGAGTTACCTCCTGAAATGATCGACATGAAGAAAAGGGAGTTGGAAAGTTCGAGGTTTTGTTGCGACAAAGAAAAGACATTATTATCATACACAACAAAGAAAAATAATAGCGTTCTGGTTTTGTCGACTATGCATGAAGGCTGAATAATTTTCCCGGACACTCAAAAACCAGAGATTATTCTACACTACATTATAATCAGACTAAAGGCGGTGTTGATGTTTTTCAACAAATGTGTGGAAATAGGAGTTGTTCCAGAAAAACACGCAGACGGCCACCTTGTATTTTATATGAAATGATTCAAATGGCTTGTATTAACCCATGGATCATATTTAACCACAATCTACAAAGAACAGGAAAGAAACCGGTTACTAGAAAGGATTTTATGAACCAACTTCAAGACCAACTTTCCCACTTTGGCTTGAACATCGCTTTAGGATTCCAATTTTGCAATGTTCACTGAAGCTCCTTATCAGTGACGTAATCAGGCTCCCTTTGCCAGATCAGGCCGTTCCAATGCCACAAAACCGAACCACCTGTTACATTTGCCCATCAAAAAAACGTAGAATGACGTCACTTTATTGCAAGCACTGCCGATGCGCATTTTGCGCAGAGCATCGCACACAATCTTGCGTTACCTGTGACTCGGAACCATAATATACTTGTACATATGTTTTATAATTGTTTATAAGTTCTAACTATAATACTGTATTATGATTTATATTGAAACACAACTTTGTGTTAACTTGTGTAGTTTTTATAAACGTGTCGTAAAATTTACGAATCGTTAATATTAATGTTTGTGCATTTTAAGGTTAGTGTTCTAGGGTTAAATAAATCCCTAATTTTTGTGTAAAACGGGTGTGTTCGTGCAATAGTCCTCCGAATACGATGCGTACTCAAAGTTTTGTAGAAAATGTTGTGGTGGTTTATCCACTCATGCTTGATACACTTGGAAATAGGACCGTGCTGACGCACTCGTCCTGTTTAGGCAAGCATTCATGGCACCATCACAAAAATTGACGACATAACTTTGAGTACTTATCGTATTATATATGAGTATTTAGAAAAAAATTTATACCAATGTATTACACACACCCGATATAGAACAGTCAAGTTAAACATACAAAATGAGGTTAATTAAATCAAGAGCCTGTAATATATAAAAACGTTATTATTAAAAACCGCGTTGAATCGCTATCTTCAAAATTATTTAAAACTTATTAATTATTTATGGTAGTTGAATAAAACTAGTCAAAAGCTGTAGGCTTTAATGTACTTCATCGTTCAGTGACATGGTAAGCCCTATTTAACATACATGCATGCGTGGACGTTAAGGCACCTTTAACACACATGCACTGGGTACATAAACCAATAATTAGACATTACCCATTTCGCATTTCAAATGATCATGTTTATTTATTAATACTGAATACATAGTGTTGAAAGCAGCCTCTAGAAGTTCATGAATTGTTTTTGGAAATTATAAATTAATATACGCATTTATTATTTGTTTTTGTTAAACAATGCGTCAATAAACGATAAACTAATGAACGCATCTCGAGTGGTAACAAGCCTTAATATTTATGGCTCGTTCCCGCCATTAACATACGCTCATATGTTAAAAGTTACCACTCTAGATACGTTAATTAATATTAAATATGTGCAAAATATGTACTTGATCAGTCCATTAGTTTTCGCAAAAATCTACTTGTTTATTTCGTTTTTCCCAAAAATGAACAATTTGATGACCTAGTAAGCCGATTTAGCTACTACGATCTTTTTAATTTTCGGCTCATTCTTTTTATCGAAACCTAAGTGACTTTCTAACAAATAAAAATTTTTGGAATAAATCTGGCCGATGGACTTCGGCACAACACTTTCTCGTATAAAGAAACTAACTGTTGCCTGCAGCAATTCCTAACTACGTATAGCTTGCAATATAATAAGATATACTTGCCTACAAAATTGTGTTTTGCTTATTCACCTTGTATTTTGTAAATCACTGTATATTTTTACATATTTGAATAGCATGAGAAATTAACCTTGAAATACTTTAGTTTTTGAAACGTTGACATAAAATATTTAAAAAAACTAAAATAATTTTTTTTTGTTATTTTCGGCAAAACCGGAAGCTCTAAAGATAATCCAATATAGCAGTTTAATAGCTATGCATGTCTATTATGTAATCCCTTCGTTTCAAGATTTTATTTTTATTAGAAACAATTATAAGGGATTCAAATTTTTAAATTTTAAAATTCCTAACTCCGGTCCTGGATATGATAGAAATCTCATAAAATTCATTATATTTTCATTATATGTGCCAATAAAATATGTAAATTTAGAAGCTATACGTCGATAGGCCAGTCACTATAACTTGCAATACAATAAGATATACTTACCAACAGAAATTATTTTTTTCTTATCTACCTTATATTTTGCAAATCACAGTACATTTTTACGTATTTGGATAGCGTGAGAGATTAGCTTTACAATACTTTAGATTTGTTTTTAAAACTTTTATATAAAATAGCAAAAAAATTTAAAAAATATTTTTTTTTATTTTCGGCAAAACCGGAAGCGCCAAAAAATTTAAATGTACCAGTTTAGCAGCTATATATGTCTACTATATAATCCCTTAATTTCATGATTTCATTTTTATCAGAAACATAGTTATGAGGGATTGAAGTTTTTAAATTTGAGAACTCCGGTCCTGGATAAGTTAGAGAAATCTCATAAAGCTCATTATATTTTCGTTGTATGTGACTATAAAATACGTAAATTAAAAAAAAAATTACTAGAGCCGTTTTTGAGAAAATCAATTTTTAAAAAATGGGAAACTTTAACCCCGTAATTAAGAGCAACATTTTATTTTTTTCAAAACTATTTATAAGCCTTTCGAAAACATGTACTTTTATTTACAAGTTGCGATTTTCAAATTGCAAATACCTTTTATGATTTCTTAGTGACAGCGCAAGCGCCTAAATGTACTAAAATCACCATATTAGCCGCCACTTTGATTTTAAAATTAAAAAAAAATATTTGTTCGATTGGGGTTTAGGGTCACTAACTTATCACCAAAGCTGGCTCTGACTGTGATTAGGAAGCAGCATCTGTCACTCCTGCCGTTTCTTGAAATTATTGTTTATGTGTTTTTGATTTACTTTTTTATAAAAAAACAGTTTTTTTCATAACTATCTACAACTTGTACAATGAAGGATCGGTAATTTTGTAACATTTTTACATAATTTATATAAAATTTACAACATTTTAGATATGCTACGTAATAAGTACCTTAAATCTCACTCCCAGCTCGTAGTTATGAACGTTCTTAACTATTTTGAACGGGAACGTGAGAATCAAGGGGCACTCGTTCGATTTGAATCTGTTATGCTGGTATATAGTACATTATTGTGTAAAATATGATACTTGGAAGGGCTACTTTTAGTGCACGTTTTAAGCATATGGGGTTACTATAAGTACAGTTAGTGCTATGAGAAAAAGGGATTACAGGAGCCCAAAAAGAAAATAACACTGCACAGTCACCAACTAAGTGGAGAAAACGTACTAAATCTAAGTCCACCGAAGTTGATGACTATGTGAAGGAGGCTGTAAACAGAAAAATTTATGAAGTACATTCAAAATGTAAATACAAACATGCAAGACATGTCTAGTACTATACCTGTTTTTGTAGGTATATATATATATATATATATATATATATATATATATATATATATATATATATATATATATATATTATACGCTGGCATTATTACAAAAAGAATTAAGCAATAGTAAAGTTTTCGATTTCAGTAGATTAAAGTTATGACGTCTCTTACATTCCATTGGCTTTTCATCTAAGGTAGATTCTTAAGAGAATATTACAAAAATAGAAAACAAAAATTATACAAGCCTGTATTCCAAAATGAAACTTGGATTTTCAGTCGAGGATCGCACAAAGAAGCTGGCATGATAAATCTAAGGAAAGCGTGAAGAAAAAGCCAATGGGTGAAGGAAAAAGGTTTATTGTAATTTAATTATTACATTATAATTCCTAATAAAATAACTGTATTTTTTAGATTTATAGTTGCTCATGCAGGTAATGAAGATGGATTTATTTCCGATGCTTCACTATTGTTTTCTATAAAGTCACAAAGTAAAAATGGTTTGAAAATAATTTAATTGCAAACTTAAAAGAGCCATCTTTAACTGTAATGGACAATGCTTGTTATCATTCCAAACTTCTAGAAAAAATTCCAAATAATTCATCTAAGAAGGAAGGAATATGTAATTTTCTATTAAAGCACAAGATAACTTATGAACCTAACATGTTTAAAAAAGAATTACTAAAATTAGTTGCAGATAATGCGATACCAAAGGTGAACGAAATAGATTAAATAGTACACAAGTGTGGATGCAGAGTATTACGGTTACCGTTATATCAATGTCAATTTAAACCAATTGAAGTAGGGTGGGTAAACTGCAAAGAATACTACTACAAAATATAGAAAGACATAATTCCAAATTTAACGATGGCCATGTAAAGGAACTATGGATGGAATCCTTGCAACGGATTGATGGGACATATTGGCAGAAACGCATTAAACGTGTCGAAGTGTCTATTAGAGTGGTGGGAAATTGAAAAACATTTTGAGATTGTGCAACCATTAATGATATCTGTTAACGATTCCACTTCTGAGAGTGATACTGATAATGAATATATTTAAACTGTGTGTTAAATTAAAATATTAAGCATCTATAATTTCCTTGAACTTCGACTACATTTCACTGTACACACTTTCTTCTACAAGAGTGAAATAATCGATATTTATGTATTGTAAAGTATCTATAAGAAGTATGTCGATTACCAGGCAATAATTATGCTTCCAGAAGTGTAGTTATAAATCTTGAGAATAATTGCAACCTTTATCAATGTTTCCACCTTAAACAAAAAGGTATTCGTTTACTTACAAATATATAGGTTATGTATTATGATAGTATGTAATTATAATCAAACCATATCCTAAATTATAACAATTTACTGTCGCAGCAAAATATTTTTAACTCTATCAATAAAATAAGTGGATATAATGGATAATTTTTCTAGTTTAAAATATAAAAAAACATTCAATAATTTTCAACTTTCTTTGACATTTTATGGAAATTTATCTGGAGACATCTGCCGATAAAAATATTAACTAAAAGATACTTTGCTGATTTAATGAAGACTTACGTCGCCTAGATCTGGTACGTGCAGTTTTAAGAATGAGTCATTCCCAACTTTATTTGAATCAAAGTATACATAATTTTTTCTTATTACATATTTTAGGACGAATTTAAATAATTCTGATACTCCGATGGCTTTGGAATCTTTTTTTTTTCAATGTGGCATCTAAATATTTATTGACGCCTAACTACCATAATCGTTTAGGCGTCATTTTGGTATAAATCTTTATTGTTGTTTTGACATCCTTGCTTATTTTCATAGTGAACTTATTTCAAAGGACTGCACATAATTATACAAAAAAATAATTTATTTCATTTATCTAAATTTCCCTTTTGTAGGTTGGAAGGTTATTTGTAGTACTTTCTCACCAGGTACTGTCAGTTATGACTTAGAAGAACGGTTTTAAATTTATAAAGTGCAGACCAATAAAAATGATATCATTATTCGCCCCCTAAGTAAACCGTTTAAAAACAAAGTAAATTGCAACACCAGTGGTGTGTATTA